>PVLC010030202.1:0-19736 GCA_004027655.1 Graphiurus murinus | reverse complement strand
CCTATTTTATTCTTTACTTTGAAACAGGTTCTCACTCAGTTGCGGAGGGCTTCACTATGTAGCTAACAAACCTGTGATCCTCCTGTCTCAGCCTCCCAAGTTCTGGGATTACAAGCATGTGCCACCATGCCTGGCTCTAATTCTAATCTTAAAAGTAGATATTAATTCTGTTTGGCTCTCAATCTCTACATAGCAGGTATAAAATATGAAGATTAAAATAACTTTAAGTTTAGACGAGATACCTACTGAAACACTGTAATAAGTTTTATACTGACCAATTTCATATAGCTTTACCATAGTTTGCATTGGATTTACCTGTATCTTATTGAAATATTGTCCAGCTTCAAATGGTACAACATTATATGTAGAAATTCCAATTATTGGTTTATCAGTAGGATTCTTAGCTTTATAAAATGCCAGTGCAGTCTCTCCTGGTACCACCTGTTTTAAAGAATATATGTTATAAATACTTTTATATCTCACACAGTTCTTTTCCCTATTAAATTACAGTCATATTATTTCTCCTATTCATCTGACATAATACCTAAAATTAAGTAAAATAACTTGTGAATATTCCCCACAAACCTACCCTTGAGTCTCAACTTTTATGTGCACAGTTCAATGAACATCCAATGCTATTAGGCATAATTAGCTATGGATTACCCTCTTGTATATCTGAGGTCTTCAAGCAACATGGCGCTAATTAAGTTATTTAAAATATGTCCAAGTCAAGCTAAGCATAACTTTTTAAAAAATAATACCAATATTAAATTTACCTTAAATTAAATTTATAACCAGGGTAAATCTGACTGAACAGAACTTTTATTTAACCAAAAAAAGTTATTGCTTTGAGAAAATAAAAAATATAAAAATGTTTAAAAAAAACCCACAAAGAAAACAATTTCCAAAGGATAGTCTGTCACTTGTACCAATTCACCCCATTAATACCTTGTATATGACCAAGTAATTTGAACTAATGCAAAATCAAAACCTACAAAATCCTTACATCAACTGAAGAGATTTTTAGCCATGTTTACTAAGTTGAACAAACACACTAATATTTACAAAGGTTTTCTTTTTCTTTGATATTTCTGTACCAGGAATTGAGCCCAGGGACATTCTACTCCCAAGTTGTACCCCCAGCCCTTTATGTTTTTTATTTTGAAACAGGGTCTTGCTAAATTGCTGAGGCTGGCCTCAAACCTGTAATCCTCCTATATCAGTCTCCCAAGTACTGGAGTTATAGGCATATGCCACTGCCCCCTGCTTTACAAAGGTTTTCTCATAAGGGTTGAAATTAAGTCCTGGCTAATACTTAGATAAGGAGAGGATTTCAATTAAAATCCAACATTACAGTTAAAGTTCTATGAATCTTTTTAGATATTATCTAAAAGAGGAAAAGTCCCATATAGCATAATAGTTACTGCTATAAACATAGGTGGCCAGTGGTCTACTTAGTCAACTCTTAACAACATGATTCTAATAAAAATAGATGGCATTTTTCATTGTTCCAAATTGACTTTTACTATTATGTAACTTTAAAGTTTTAAGTACATATTCTGTTACAGTAGGTGTAGTGCACTATCAAAAATAAGTCATTTCAAAATAGTAAGCATCTATAAATTATTCATAGAATGAAATTCAAGGAATCTGTTATTATTTTGAAATTAAGTCTAGATGAGTGAAGCAGTTTCAAAAAAACTTAAAAATTTTTACATTAATAAAAGTAACCAAGGGGATTGCAGATTAGTGCAACCACTTTGGAAAACAGTATGGAGGATCCTCAGATGAATGGGAATGAACTTACCATAGGATCCAGCAATACCACTTCTGTGTATCTACCCAAAAGAATGGAAACCAAAGTATCACACCGATGCATGTGTATCTGTGTTTATAGCTACACAATTCACAATTGCCAAACTGGAACCAGTCATGATGTCCATCAACAGATGAATGGATTACAAAACTATGGGATATGTACACAACAATGGAATTTTACTCAGCCATAGAGAATAAAATCAGCTGGGCATGGTGGCACACATTTGTAATCCCAGCATTTGGGAGGCTGAGACCAGAGGATCCGGGTTCGCGGCCAGCCTCAGCTACCTGGTGAGGCACTCCACAACTTAGTGAGACACTGTTTCAAAAATAAAGAATAACAGCAGGGCGTGGTGGCGCACGCTTTTAATCCCAGCATTTGGGAGGCTGAGACCGGAGGATCCGGGTTTGCGGCCAGCCTCAGCTACCTAGTGAGGCACTCTGCAACTTGGTGAGACTTGGGTTTCAAAATAAAGAATAAAAAATAGGGCTGGGGGGTGTAGCTCGGAGGTAGAATGCCCCTGAGTTCAATCCCCAGTACCGCAAAAAAATAAATAAATAAAAATAAAAATAAAGAATAAAAAAATAGGGCTGGAGGTATAGCTCGGAAGTAGAATGCCCCTGAGTGCAATCCCCATTCCCCTCCGCCAAAAAAAAGAAAAGAACAAAATCATGTCATCTGCAGGGAAATGGATGGAACTGGAAAACATTATGTTAAGTGAGATTAGTCAGTCACAAAAAGTAAAAAATCATATACTCTCTCTAATATTCAGAAGCTAAGGAGAAAATGGGGCATAAGAGGGACTCCAAAAGAAGAAGGAGAAACCTTAGATGAGCAAAGAAGTTGATTAACTGAAGGTGATGAGGACTGGGGGGAAACACCCTAATGCACATGATGTACTTTCACAAACATAAAGTCAATCACTAAACTGAACCTGAGAAGGAGGGAGGGCGAGGGAGTGGGACGGGAATTGAGGAAGGAACAGTTAAATAAGAAATGTCTGCATGTATGCCTTTACTAGTTTGTACCTAACAAAAATGTATGATTACAATGCACCAATTTAAAAAAATAAATAAAATTTAAAAAAATTATAAAAAAGAAAAGTAACCTAGTGATTATTCCAGTTACTTACATATATTTCTGTTTGCTGAGGTCTAAAGTTCCACTGGAGACTTGCATGCACATCTGCATTAAAGGTAACCCTAATGACTCGGTCCTTAACAGGCACCATGTTTTCAATCTGGTCTGATGCATGACCTGCCACTGCTGATCCTCCAAGTCCAGTAGTCTAGAAACAACAACACAAAATCCTACATACATTAAACAATACTTATAGATGTTGATCTATTTATTGGATAAAAGTAAGCTTTTAGAAACTAATCCAATTAGAGCCAAATTTACATGCCACCACTGACCATTTCCTACAATTAAAGGTCTATATTTTTTAAAGTGATTTCTATTTTTCAGCAATCCCTTGGTAATCTGGGGTGGTCAGCAAATGAGTTGTCTGAGAAAATCAGATTCTTCAGATAAACTTATTATCTCTGACAACAGACAGAATTTCCAAATTAGTCTCTTATTAAACATACTTTTCCCTTTATTGCTCTACCTTTTATTAACTATTACTCATTAAAAGAAAGAAAATTCACCCATGACCTGGTCATTTCAATGAAGATATGTAAATATTTCCACTTTCCATTGTTCCTTTCTGGTTCTTTCCCATAGTATAGCTTTTATAGTCGAAAACTTTGTAGTTTAACTTCTATATTCTATTTTTCTACAGCATCATAAGTATTTTCTCAAGCTGATGTCTTTTTTTTTTTTTTTTTCTTTTTGTGGTGCTAGGGATTGAACCCAGGAGCATTCTACTTCTGAGTTAAACTCCCCAGTCCTATCTTATTTTTTGTTTTGAAACAGTCTTACTAAATTGCTAAGGCTGGTCTCAAATCTGTGATCCTCCTGTCTTAGCCTCCCATAATCTCAATACTGAGATTACAAGCAGGTGCCATCTATGCCCAGCTGATTAATGCTTTTATATCATTTTCTTTACTTCTTTGCATAACACAGCTTTTACAGAGATCACCAGTTAGAGCACCTGATTCCTTTGGCTATTGAATCAGCTTATCAGAGGACATCCAGATAATTTGTGTCTGACACTTCCTGTTTATCTCCATTGCCATTAGTTATTTCCTTATCTACCATCAGATCCTAAAAAAATGAAAACTCCTTACTTCCAAGGTTGTCATTCTTCTGATACTTGAGACTGTCACAATTACGGTTTTCAGACAATTTACCTGTTACTATACTAGAAAAGAAAATACCAAATTTGAGGCATTCTGCTCGTTATGCAAATCACTCAGCCTCACTCAATTGTCATGAAATGTTATTCAATTATAAGCATAAAAGAAGCATCAGAGGACAAGTCATTATCCTTGTTTAACAGAAAGGTATATTCTTCTCCCTAAGAGTGCTGTAATGTTTTGAGTTTAAAGACATAACTCCTTTTCCTAAAGAATGTTACTTGAATAAGAAAAAAAAAATTTTACATGCCCTCCCTCAATAAACGTTCCTTAAAATAGTGTTTACGTTTCGAAGTTCAATGTTTAAAGAAATTAAAATAGACAAAACAGTGGAAAAGCACACTGAAAAGATGTCCTGTGCTCTAGTCTAGTTCTGCACCAACTGAATATAATTGTTATGGATCGGATCCCGATGGTCCTCTAGAAGCTCAAGTGTTCGTCAATGCAGCAATGTTGGGGCAAAGACTGGATCATGAGGGCTCTGACCTCATCAGTGGTTTAATCCAATTGACGGCTTAATAATTTGAATGGACTACTAGGCGGCCACGAAAACTATAGGCAAGGGGCAAGGCTGGAGGAAGTGAGTCACTGGAGGCCTGGCCTTGAGGACTGTATCTGTTCCTGGCCCCTTCCCTTTCCCCCTTTCTCTCTCCTTCCAGCCTGCCAGGAACTGAACAGTTTTCCTTCCCTAGTCCTTGCCTTTCTGCCATGATGCTCTTCAGCTAGTGTACTAAAATTCAGACTGCTGGTTCCATACACGAAGGGTTTCTAACTCAATAATTGTGGAGTTGGGCCCAAGAATCAGAACTCCTGACAGATTTCCAGGTAATGATGCGTTGACCTGTAAGGCCCACATTCAGAACCACTACACTATAACTTCTGGTCTAAAAGGGAGCCTAAGTACATTACAGTTACATATTAAGAGGGGGCAAAAGCTTCAAAGGCCTCATTCATACTTCCTTGGTTGAACACGGAGAGGCCAATCACAGTTTAAGCACAAGAAACAGTCCAGTATTCCCATTCCAGGGTTAACTTTAGCAAATCAATCACATGTGGCTCACAGAACGAATGTATTAATACAAATTACATTTTAGGAACATGGGCAAACAACAGGAGGATAAGGCAGACTGCTGGGTACCCGAGTAGAGGCTGTGGGCCACTTTGGTGTGCTGTAGCTGGGAGATCAGAGAATTCCACTCTGCAGCGTGGTACACGCCCAACTAATGGGACTAGGGTTCCACTTGCAGCTTTTCACTTTCTCGGTGACCTTGACCAAGTCACTGTTTCCCTCCTTGATAAATAACCTTGGTCATCCCTTCCCACAGTGACCATACAGAGTGATGGCGGTGGCGGGGTGGCGGGATCTGTCCGGCACCTCGCCCCTCCGGACCGCGCCGTACAGTGGGCAGCGCCGGCCCGGCTGTACCTGGCAATAGAGTCGATAAAGGGGCACGGCTGCGTAGGAGGCCCCCAGCATGCCCACGGCGGCCGCGGCCACGTAGGTGAGGACTGTCTTGTTCCGCCGCCGCCAGTCCTCCTCCTGCGCGCGGGTGAAAGGGTTCGTGCTCTTAGGGCGCCGCGGCGGCGACTTGGCAGCCGGGTCCCGGGCCAGCCTCGGGCGCCCCCATGTCCCGATCCGCCTTAGCCCTTTCTCAGCACCTCCTGTCCCACTCCACCCCGGCCTAAGAAACCGCTCCAACCTCTCCACAGCCTGACTCTGAGACCTAAGGTGGCTCCAGCGCCAGCCACAAAAAGCGAGGTGCCTCCATTCCGGACCACAGAGCCCTCCCATAACCCCCGGAAAGAACGTCCGCCTGTCAGGGAGAGAAGTCACATCTCGCGAGACCTGGTATATCTCGCGGTATCTGGGCTGAGCCTGCCGCTGCCTTGGCTACCAGACTCCTCAGGTGGCAACACTTGGAGTCGGGCTACGGAGGCCGCGTGGCCTGATTGCCGGTATGTTCGCGTTTTGCTTTGTGGCTGTTCCTCCCACTTTGCTTTCCTCCAGTGTCCCTCTGACTTACCTCGAGGAGGACGCGTTTCGCTCCTTCGCGTGCAAACTCATCATCACTTGGGATTGCACTCCTGATCTCCTAAACTCCACCAGCCTTTGTCTGGACCTGGCGGCCCCCAGCGGCAGCTCTCCCGCCGGAACCCCTGCCCCCCGGGGCTCCCGGCGCTGACCGCTATCCTGGACCTGGGCGCAGGGACCACGATTCTCCGGAACCCTTCTCTGTTTACCTGCCTTCTCTGTTTACCTGCCTTCTCGTCTGCATCTTCCCAGCCCCTGAGCGATCGGCTTCCACTGTTCTGACGCTCCTTTGCTACTTGCCTAGTGACAATCTAAAGCGGGAGAAACGATGAGAAACCTAAGTTTGTTCCGAAGGGAGTGGCTCGGACATGTGGACCATTTAACTAGGGATCTGAGGAAATGGGGATGTTCATCTTGGGTGAAGAAAAAAGAAAACCGGGAGGGATTCATTAGCTTTCTTTATCTGTCCCATAAGACAGACTGGGACCAAAGTGGGCAGGCGGCATAGTCGATTTTACTAAAGTAGAAAGAAGCATCTTCCTAGAAACTATGAAACGATTATTAAGAACTCAGTTCTTTTTTACTTCAGTTCTCATCATTGCCTTGTCTTTTTTTTTTTTTCCTTCTTTTTTTTCGGGGAGGGGGGTGGTCACTGGGATTGAACCCAGTGACATTCCATATCCAAATTACACCCTCAGCCCTATTTTATATTTTACTTTTTATTTTGAATCAGGGTTTCGCTAAGCAGCAGAGGGCCTTGCTAAGTTTCTGAGGCTGGACTTGAACCTGTGATCCTCCTGTCTCAGCCTCCCAAGTACTGAGATTACAGGCATGTGTCACGGTGTTCTACTTGCCCTGTCTTAAATCAGTTATTTGACCTCTTTGAGACCTGGTGGCTTCGTTTACAAAATAGAAATCCTAACAGTTAATGTGGATGTGCCTATAAAGTGATTTCACAGTGCCTTAGAATTTAGGAAAAGTTAGACTTTCTTTGTAATGGAATAGAGCAGGTCTAATTATACATACTTTGTGGAAAAGAATACAGAAGGCCTGAGAAACTGCCGTTCAACATCGATTTTCGTATTGCATTCTTACTGTAGGCCAGACACTTTGCAATCTGCTGGGTCTATCTCAACAAGTCAGAAAAGATCACTTCTGTTTTGGAGTGTACTTTCTACTGAAGGACTCGGGAAATAATCGAGTAGTAGATACATAAATAAGAGGATTTCAGATAACAATCAGTGCAGTGAAGACAGTGGTATGATATAAAATAATTGAGAGTGATGAGGAGGGATAATAAGGTTAGTTCTTTCTAAAGAGGTGACATTTGAACCTGGTCCTGAACCATGATAAGGATCTACCTGTACAATAAGACAATCCCAGGTCATACAAAGTCCCAGAGGCAGGAGAGCTAGATAGGATTGAAAAACTAAAAGGAGGCCAGTGTGTTCCTAGTATAGTGAACTGGGTGGACAGTGGAAGGAAATGAGGTCAGAGTAGGTATTCAGAGACCCATGATTACAAAGCCTTTTAAGCCATATCTAAGAGGACCTGTTGGGAGTTTTCCAAATCTATACGATCTGATTTGATTCCCATTAAAAAAAGAGGTTTTGGCTACTTTGTGAGAATGGATGGAGCAGGGGCAAGAATGAAACCAGAACAGTTAGGAGGCAATGGTGGTAGTCCAGGTGAGTGACAGAGTCACCTTGAGGGAGTAATTGATTAACTTGTAGTCTCAGAGCCATGAAATTGTGGAGCCAATAAACTTTATACTTGCATGTATATGTTCTAATTACAAGGACACTTTCTCCTTCATAATACAACCTCAAAATCAAGAAGTTAACGTTAATCCAGTATTACCATATGTGGTCACCATAAGGTGCTATGACAAAATATTACAAGCTGGGTTGCTTAAACAACAGAGATTTATTTCTCATATTTCTGGAGGCTGGGGAGTCCAAGATCAAGGGGCTGACTGATTCAATTCCTGGTGAAAGTTCTCTCTCATTTGTAACAGTCTGCCATCTTGCTGTGTCCTCACATGGCTACGAGAACTAAACAAGCTTTCCAGTGTCTTTTCTTAAAAGGACATAATCTCATCCCATTAGGGGTCAACTATTATGACCTCATTTAACCTTAATTCTTTAATCCAAATATTGCTATACTAGGGGTTAGGGCATCAGCATACAAATTGGAGGGAACACATACATTCACTCCTTAACATTCTGTTATCAATAGACTATTTAAATTATCCTTCTTGTCTCGATCATTTCCATTTTAGGATCCACTCAAGAATTGGATTGTTCTCTTGTTGTTTTTAAGTTCTTTGTCTGTCTTCTTAATTTTCTTCAATCTAGAATAGTTCTTCAGTCTTTCCTTGTCTTTCATGACCTTGATATTTTTGAAATATACTGGCTAATGACTTGGTATAGTGTCCCTTAATATGGCTTTGTGTGGTATGGTGTCACATTTTATGAGCTCTTCCATCATAGAAATGATGCCACCCTATTCTCAGTGAATCCCCTTAGTAGTCATATGATGTCAGTTTATTCCATGAATGTGGTGTTAAATTTATCTCTTCAGTAAGATGTATCTGCCAGGTCTCTAATATAAGGTTGATTAATGAATGCATTACACGTATTAATTAATAAGCAATTAATGTGTTTTGTGGGAAGAAGCTTAGAAACTGTATAAACATTCTGGTCCTAGTCAGATTTTCTCCTGCCAGATTTGGTGATTCTTGCCTAAATCTTTTATTACTCTAAGAGATGTCAAATGACAATTTTCTAATGTCATCATTCTTTCTAGATCTATTAACTGAAATTCAACTATAAGGTAAGCTTTCCTTTCTCCTCCATATACTTTTTTATTCACTTATTTGTTTGTGTCTGATATTTGTTAAGACTGTTGAATTCTTACTTTAATCAAGGGTTAAATTTTATTACTATCATTTTTTATTCTGGTTTCCAAATAAACTAGATTTGGCCAATAGAAGCCCCCTTTTGACATAGTTCCATCATTCTTTGATCACTCCCTTACATTTCATCACAAGATATGCCAGGCTCAACTTGCATTTTTTTGTCCTAACCCTGGAGTCAGCCATTTCTCCAAGGAATTTTGGTTCCTTTAATGGAAAATGATATTTAGAAACAAAATCTGGGTACCAGAAGTGATCATTACTATTTGAGCGTCATTGCTTATAGATCTTCTTAGTAGAGAGAATTAGTACGTATAAACAGCTATAGATGTGTGCATATGTGTCCAACAATGAGAACTCTGGCTTCCATTGTAAAATGGCACATTTTAAAATTGTTTCTAAGCTAAAACAATTGTTTAGATTTATGTTTAGAATTGAACATAGGATAGAGATCAGAAGGCAAGGTTGAAACCTGGATCCAAGGAGTTCTTATAATAATAAAAGGTCTATCTGTGCATCAGAACAATAGTGATACAACATTGGGAAATGCTGAAATGCATGTTTTTAAAGTTTTAAATGAGTGCATAACCCTGGGCTGCAATTTTTGTGAGTCTGAGTGTGCAGTGATATTGCATAAATCACTTGATAACTAATGCTAAGTAATGGGTTCCGCCATGGATGGAATTGGAGCTTCTGAGGGCAAGTCTAAACCTGCATAATCTGTTACGCAGGTAGAAGTGTTGATTATACACTTGACACCTTTAATTTTCAGTATCATTTTTCAGAAGAAAATAATTAGACCTTATAAACTCTAGTTAGTTATGATCATGTCCAATTTTGCAAATTAGGTAAAAGAAAATTTTCATGTGAACCATTTTGATATTCACATGTTTTTCTATATGATTATTGGTTTTCAGGCTCTCTGAAGACTTAAGGATTCTAAAAATGTATTATTTTAAGTTTTGACTTGTTTAGTTACATTTTTAAGGCAGTTTTTTTAAGGCAGTTTAAACTATTTTTAAAGACTTCAGTCTTAATATAGTAGTAACTAATCTGTATTTCCTAGTTGTTTGTCTCATAAAGCTATTACATCCACTTAGCAATGTAAAATAACTAACAACTATTCCAACAGTATTAACAGATCTTTATTTGGTAGCTATTTATTATTACACTTGTACATAAATGATGAAGAATAATGTATTTGAATAAATAGTAAGAACAAATGAACTGTAATTTCCTCAAGAATAAGCCTAGTGTTCAGTTTTCCAAATAGTACACATTAATGCCATGAAATTGTGCAAGGTCTAGTTTTAAAGTCTTGTTTCTTATTTCTTGGCTGCTACTTTTATGCCTCCTTTTTGAGGGGCTCTTCTATTTAAAAGATCTTGAGTAAGTTTATATGAATGACAAGGTGACATGAAAACAGAAATCATTAATAAAAGATACTCATTTATTCGCATAACATTTATCAAGACCAAAGCTAGCTTCCTGGCTATGTGACTTATGCAGTCACACAAGAGGCACCCTCATTTAGGTCTCTGTACTTGGTATAACTGTCTACTGTCACTGTCTTGAAATTCTTTTTTTTTTTTTTTTTTTTTTTGCGGTACTGGGGGTTGAACTCAGGGGCATTCTACCTCCGAGCTACACCCCCAGGCCTATTTTTTATTCTTTATTTTGAAACTGGGTCTCATTAAGTTGCGGAGTGCCTCACTAGGTAGCTGAGGTTGGCCGCGAGCCCGGATCCGCCGGTCTCAGCCTCCCGAATGCTGGGATTACAAGCGTGCGCCACCACGCCTGGCTGAAATTCTTAATAATGGTTTAATATGAGACCTTGCATTTTTGTTTTATTTTAGGCTGTTTAATTTATGTAGCCAGCTCTGGTCAACACACCCTCACCCCAGCACATGCACATATACACAATATTATATCCCAAATACATTGACTGACATTCTGACATGATGCAGACTAAAACTATCTAACTCTTGTAATCAGAAGGGTTAAAGACAAAGGCAGAAAACTAGGGCAACTGCAAAAGCAGAGAGCCCAAACTTAAGAGGTTAAAGGCAAGAAATAAGGCAAAAGAAAAATTAGGACCTCCTGGAAATAGGTTATGTTTTGAAATAAGAACAAGCAGAGCTCCAAACTCATTATCTGCCTGCTTCTTCAACCTCACCTCCTACCATTCTCTCCTCATTCACCGTGCTCCAGCCAGCTTCTTTTTGTTCTGTAAACACCTGAGTTTGTTTTGCTGCCAAAGTCCTTGTGTGTGCCTGGAATGCTTTGTTCCCCCATTCATAGCTGATTATTATTTGGGTCTGAAATGGAATTTCACTACCCAGTCTAAATTTACCCTCCTCCATCCAGTCACATTTGATATCATCTTTCAGCATCTGAAATCTAGTTCATTTCATTGTTTTCCTTTTACCAGTAGCACGTAAATACTGTAAGAGTAGACACCTTGGCTCTTGTACCTTAGTATCACAAGAACTTACTGTAATGTCTGTACATTTGGTGGCTGAATGCATGAATGAAAGCAAAGAGGAGGCATCAATAGTGTAAGGAAACTTCCAAGAGCAGTGAACTTTTCTGTTGATGAAGATTTTCTGTTTGAAGAAGCCCAAGACTTCTTTGAAGCAGTTTTTGAGTATTTTCCATGGAGTTTGTCAGTGTACTATAAGCAGTTTCTTTTATTCCCACCTCCAAGACAAATAGCAGCATTCCTGAGCTGCTTAGATTCTTGAAAAAAAAATTTAAAAATACACAGGCAAAGAGAATATTGCCTTTGGGTACAGAATAAAGGAAGCAGTAAAATAACTGACTAATCTTTTATATCTTGGTTTCCTGAAACTTTTCATGTCATTTAAAAGGATCAGTTAAGTAAAGGTTAGCCCAGGAAAAGGAGTAATTCCTGATTTTGTCAATGTTTCTAAACAAGCCTAGGGTTATATTTGTAGTTGATATTAACTTGGAGAAGACTCTTCCATGATGAGGTATATAACAAATTGCCACTGCTTCTAAAATATTTTATATCTCTTCAAGTGTAATACTGAGTCTATAGGTCTAACTTTAAAACAAAAATATTTACATTTTTAGTATCAGCGTCAGTGAATCAATAGGTGATAGGCATTTCTAACTTGTCAGTCTAGTCGCAGAATCCATATAGATTATCGGATAACCAGCATCATTGTGACCTCTTCCTCTCCTGCTGTGATTTTAATGTGAAACATCAGCACACTAGTACTTTTTTCCCTCCTCTCTAGACCATCTCAAAATGACCTGACTACAGGCCACCTTATCTCATTCATGAACCAGACTGATCTTGGAGGTGTATGTACATTTCAAAAAGAAAATCCCTCCCCCCCCTTAAAAAACATTGAGGCTTATAGTATTATCAGCCTCATAAGTGTTTTTAGTTTTCATAGAGCCAAAAAAGAACCTCTGTAGATTGTTTTATGAATGATTTCGTCATTCTATGTATAGAGAAACTAGGAAGCAGGATAATTAAGTGGCTGCTAAAAGTCCCATAGCTAATGGTCAGCAGACATGGAATTCCATCCACTAGACCAGTTCTCTTCCTGATGCAGTATCCTCCCAATATAAACCCAGAGGCAGGGAAAAATCCCCAGTTTTTTTCTTTTTGAACATATTATAGGTGATTCATTTCAGAAGAAAATAACATTAAATTTAGTTTGTGTTAGGAGTCTCTGATTTGAATCTTTTTACTTCCTAAATTAAGGCAGAGAAAATGGGTTTTATTTATTTTTACTGCCCATAAGTTTGCTTTTACAAGAATAGTCATAATAATTTGCTTGAAGGGTATTGGTGGTTTACTCTAGGAATTATCAGATCTAGGTTGTTTTCTCTTTCAAAGTGTAACATTTGTCAATACCTTAAGGAATGGAGAGGAAAAGAGAATGACATAAAGGGAAAATGACATTAAAGGACACATAACTAGAAGGAGCTAATTTTACATACTAGATGCCAGGAAAGGACATCCAGATGTTTTATAACTAGAAATATTTATATGATATATGTAATATACTATATGATATATATGTAAATATGTATGAATATTCTGAGATGGTATTAATGAACTAACAAATATTTTCTTGTGTTTGTCCGATCACCCCTTGCTAACCCTACGTATTAAGATGACCTTCCTTTAGGAAGAGACCCAGCTTTTGATACACAAACCTGGGATTTGGATTTACCATCATTAGTGGTTAAAATGTTATCATTCTCTCACTTTTTCTAAGCATCTTCTTTTATTGTTTAGTCACTTATAAAAGGTGCTAAATTTTCAGTCTCAAGGAATATTTTACAAGCCATACTTACCTACCTTTCTTAAATGTCTGACCTTAGCCAGATCTTCTGTTTTGAACATGAAATCAAGGAGTGTCCTATATTTTCTTATTGTTTTATCTAGAGGCTGGTTACTGTGAATAATGTGTGAACCCCCCCAAAACAACCTCTCCTCAGACCTTTAAAAAGGCCAACAGTGCTGATGCCTAAGAAAAAGCCTCAAGCTTCTCTCTTTTCTTCTGTCTCTAACAATATAAACATAAGCCCTCACATTGGGTGTGAACTGAAGATCTCCAATCAGTTGATCAAGATAATCTGGTGGATCTTCAGAGAACTCTAGATGGCCAATAGCTTCTGACAAAGCACCTTTCTCATGAACTTTTAAAAATATTATTATTGTTATGCAGTACTGGTTTTTGAACCCAGGAACATTCTACTTCTTAGCTATATCCTTGTTTGTTTGTGTGGCACTGAGAATAAATCCTGTGGTATTCTACCTCTGAGCTACACCCCAGCCCTATTTTATTTTTATCTTGAAACAGGGTCTCAATAAGTGAGCTGAGAACCTCACTAAGTTGCTGAGGCTAGCTGTAAACCTGCAATCCACCTGTCTCAGCTTCCCAAGTACTACTGGGATTACAAATGTATGACATCACACTTGACTTTTATTTTATTTTAATACAGGGTCTCACTAAGTTGTCCAGACTGGTCTGTAACATAGAATCTTCCTACCTCTACCTCTCAAGTATCTGGGATTACAAGTGTGCATCACCACACCCTACTAAAATGGTGATGATAATGATGGTGATGATGATAAAGATGAAGGAGGGACTAGACTTTGTATTATACAAAAAAATATCTCTATGATTGGTATCACACTTTTTTCTTCCTGTTCTTTCTAGTGATTATACTATAGACAAATATTTAGAAGACATTAAAGTTCCTTGAAAGTTCCATTAAAGTTCCATAGCTTGTTTAGTACTTTAAAGTAAATATAAAAGTACTTTGTCAACGAATTATGGGAATTAGGCTCTTGCTTACAAAGTTCTTATGAGTCTATTGAAGATATATTGTTTTAATCTTTACAATAATAGCTGAATAAATCCAATTAATTGTTTGTAAGGACTGTGTGTTGTGTTAAAATGCTGTTGGTTAAAACTAACATATTGCAGATGCACAATTTTCAACAAAAACCTAATGTGAATTTTGCCTGTGTTTCCTTCAACTAGTTTATTGTTAACTTTTGTTTTTGAGGGGAGAGGGGAGTACTGGGGATTGAACAGACCTGGGGCATTCTACCTCCAAGGTATAACCTGGCCCATTTTATTTCTTTTATTTTGAAACAGGATCTTGCTGAGTTGCTGAGGTTCTTAACTGAGTTGTTAAGGCTGTCCTCCAACCTGCAATCCTCCTGTCTCAATCTTCTAAGTCCTGGGATAATAAGTGTGTGCCATCAAACCTAGCTATTGATACAATTTTTAAATGAACATATTTATTTATATGATAGAATTTGGAGTGGAAAGGAAATAGTTTTTTAGAAAATATTATACATAAGAATCTTGGCTGCAAGTCATTTTCTTTCAGAGTTTGGAATATGTTACTCCAGCCTCTCCTGGCTTTCATGACTTGATTCGGGAGGTCTGGAGTGATTCTAATTGGTTTGCCTCTAAATGTCACTTGGCCTTTTACTTTTCGTTGCCTTTAAGATTCTCTCCTTTGCCTCTACATTGGTCAGTTTGATTACTATGTGGCGTGGTGAACCTCTTCTTTGGTCTTGTCTTGAGGGAGTTCTGTATGTTTCCTGAACCTGCGTGTCGACTTCTCTTTCTATGTTTGGAAAATTCTCTGTTATTATTTCTTTGAAGAGATTGTTTATTCCATAAGTTTCAACTTCTAATCCCTCTTCTATGCCTATTATTCTTAGATTAGCTCTTTTAAAATTGGCCCAGATCTCTTCGATGTCCAATTCATATTGTCGTATTTTTTTTCTAAGTTATGTACTATAGATTCATTTTTAGTTTGGTCATCCTCTAAGAGTGATATTCTATTTTCCATGTGATCTAATCTGCTGTTTATAGTTTGAATTGATGCCTTCATTTCGATTATTTCATCTTTTACTTCCTTCAATGTTTCTCTTTGGTTTCTTTTAAGGTCTTCGAATTCTCTGTTTATTTGTTCCTTTATGTCTTCCTTTATTTCTTTAAAGCTCTGCCTACATTCTTTCTGAAAATCCTGTATTGTTTCTAGTATTAAAGATCTGAATTGTTCTTCTGGTAGTCTCTGCCATTCTGGGTTGGTGAGATCTGTTATTGAGGGGTTGTTGTAACTCATGGGAGTGAACCTACCATATGACCCAGCAATTCCACTACTGGGTATATACCCAAAAGAATGGAAACCAAACTATCAAAATGATGCATGTGTATCTATGTTTATAGCGGCTCAATTCATAATAGCCAAACTATGGAAACAGCCAAGATGTCCATCCACGGATGAATGGATTACAAAACTATGGGATATATACACAATGGAATTTTATTCAGCCATAAAGAACAAAATCATGTTCTTTGCAGGGAAATGGATGCAACTGGAAAACATTATGTTAAGTGAGATTAGCCAGTCACAAAGAGTAAAGAAGCATATGTTCTCCCTAATATACGGATGTTAGGGAGAAGATGGGACATAAGAGGGTCCCCAGATGAAAAAGTAGAGACCCTCGATAAAGAAGTTGATTTAACCGAAGGGAATGGACGAGGGGTGGGGTGGGGGAGGACATCCTAAGGCACATGATGTACTTACACAATTATATCAAGATCACTCACTGAACTGAACTTGAGAGGGAGGGAGGGCGAGGGAGCGGGGTGGGAATTGGGGAAAGGGTCAAATGAGAAATGTGTGCACATTTGTCTTTATCAATTTGTACCTAACAAAAATGTATATATACAAAGCACGAATTATTTAAAAAAAAAGAAAAATATTATAAATAAGGCTTTGACTTAGAAATCATTGTTGGCATTTACAAGTTACTAGATTTTAAATGGAATTAAATTAACAACAAAAAGATAAAACATCTAAGGATTAACTTGCAAAATGTACAAGATGTTTATGAAGATAACTTTAAAACTCTGTAGAATGTCACAAAAGAATATTTGAATAAATGGAAAGACAATCAAGTTCTTGGACAAAAAGACTCAAAATAACATCATAGAAAGATGCCAATACTTTCTCAATTGCTTTGTGAATTTAATGTGATTCCTCAACACATAGCATCATCTTGCTTTTTAACCAAAACAAAGAGATTTTTGTAGTCAACCTGTAAAAATAAATAGCCAAAAACAACTAGAGAAACTTGGTTAGTAAAGTAACAGAGGTCTTAATTTATATAGAAATACATATTATAAAGCTTCATAATTAAATAGATTAATTTGGGTACATGAATAAATAGACTAACCAAAGGGCCAGGATAAGAACTGCAGAAGTAGATACCAATCAGTGGGGAAAAGATAGATTGCATAATAAGTGTGGTTGAGACAACTGGATGATCTTCTAGGAAGAAAATATAAGAGTTGGATCTATACATAAAATGCATATTAGGATGGATTCCAAATGGATCAAAGATTTTCAAATGAAATAAAAATATTAGAAGAAAATATGAGTTATTTATTAACTTTGAGAATGGACAAGCAGTTTCTAATTTGACTTTAAACCCAGAAATTATAAAAGATTGATACATTTAGGAACAAATATTGCCTAACAAAAAATTCCATAGTAAAGTACAAAGTAGGGTAGTATATTTGCAATTCTTAGTTTCTTAGTTCTTACAGAGTGATAATCTCCTAGGATTTAAAAAACTGAACAGAAAAAAATATATAATAATGAATAGAAAAATTGGCAAAATAAACAGTTTACATAAAAGAACTTACTAAATGATTCTTAAATTAAGAAGAAAAAAAAAAAACAAAAACAAAAAACCTTAGCCTTACCCAGAATGTATTAAGATACTGTTTTCATGAACAAGACTGGCAAAAGTTCAAAAGTTCTGTATTACATCCTGTTGGTGGGAATTTGGAGTAGCAGTCCTTATTTTTGATGGAATGGTAAATAAGTTCAACCCTGACTGGAGGCACAGTCTATTAGTTTCATTATGGTAATTTCATCAAGTTAATATTTACTATAATTTCTGACAGAAGATATTTTTGTCCCTTTCCCTTATATAGTCCCTATTTTTAGTTTAGGAAAAAAAAAACTCATTTCAGAAAGTATTGACTATCATGTCTCTGACAATATAAGTTACTAAATCTTATTCAAATACATATTCATGATGGACAGGTTTTTTTTATATGATATTTCAAATTATATGGGATGAAACTGATTTAATGAGATTATAAGGAAAAAAGATTTGTATGGCAAAGTAAAAGTAAGTGTTCTAAAATAAATTCAATGTATAGAACAAGATTTTTTTTCCTAGTGTCTCACTTTCTGTTTTTGCTGATCTAACCTTTTCCCCTGTAGGAATCACTAAACTAGATGAACAACATATTCTCCTTGAATGTGCATATTGTTAGTGAAGGAATAAAATATTGTACTTTTATGTTATTCATTTATGATGTGAAGTTGGTGGTGTGAACATTTGTGTGACTGAGTGGATCACCACTAGAACTCCTGTTGAGAGCTGTGTGAACTTATATAAAGATGAGGCAGGCAAAGGAGAGAGAATAGGCATTTTGTGATGTGTAAGGATAAAAGAATGGATACCTTCCTCATTAAGAGAAGGGGAAAAAAGCCAACTGTTTTGGAAGGGTCAGATTAAACCCATTTCTGGTATTGCAGGAAGAGATCAATCAGTAGTATCTTAATGTAAAGGAGACAATATATTACTACTGTTAATGTTTTCATCCTACTTTTTTGGAGGGTAAAGTGCTCCACATAAATTAGTTTCCTAACATGCTGTGGTAGAAAAAAGCTTGGTTTAAAGTGTAATTGAAGCCCCGCATGGTGGTGCACACTTGTAAATCCAGTACTTGAGAGACTGAGACAGGAGGATAGCAGGTTCAAGACCAATCTCAGCAATTTAGACTGTCAATAACCTAGTTAGGCCCTGTTTCAAAATAAAAAATAAAATTGGGGTGGGGCATAATTCAGAGGTAGAGCAGTCTTGGATTCAATTCCCAGTACCATATACACACACAAAAAAAGTACAATTGAACTGAATTCAAATTGCACTTTATAGGTGGCCTTTGACAGTGGGCAAATCAAGTTATAATTCCTCCATGACTTAGTTTTCTTTTATCTAAAATTGAGTTTATAATACTTGCTTCAGGGGGCTTTTGGGAGGTAAAATCCTCTTTGAAGGTGCTGGCCATGTTGGTATCTACTGATGACTCCCATCCCAGCTAGGCATGCCTCCTCTGTGCTCCTCAGCTCCATGTGCATGCCGCTGACACACTCCTGATGTCTGTTGATTTGATGTCTCTGGGGCTGGACTCCACTTTGCATCTCATCTCGAGCATGTAGAATACTGCCAGGCATGTTTGAATGGAATAATTTAAAAACTTAAATTTGATTTAATACTTTAAAATAGAAATATTTTAAATGTTTTGGTAACTGTGGCATTATATGGGATCTATTGTAGAGATTTAGTGTGGATATATCCATTACACTTGGATGTGTTCCACAGGGTCCTGGGCACCCTGTGTCCTATTAAGACAAATCACCACTAGATGGGGATCTTAGTCACTTTGGCACCAGTGAAGAGACATCACAATTTTTTTTATCTCTCCCTTTGAGTAGGTATTACTATTCCTCCTTTCATATGATGCGATACCATGAGGCTGGGTAACTAAGGTCATATGATTAGCACATAGCAGTATTGCCATTTGAACTTGACTTCTTTGACTTATGTCCAGTTCATTATCTATGATATTAAGTAAATATGTTTGGAATACTTAGCATAGTGTGTGACACATAGTACCAATAAATGGCAGTTACTGTTCATTATTGTTATAGTGGAAGCTCCTCTTTTGAGGCTTGAGAATCTGCCCCATGCATGTATTATTAAAGCAATCTATAATGAACTTATGCAAACTTACTTATAGAATTGAGCTTTCTTTTGTGGCAATATCAGTCTTTTTTATTTACTTTTTATTTGTATATAATAATTATGTAGAATAATGGGTTTCCCTGTTGCATATTTTTACTTGCACATAACATAATTTGGAACCTCCCCTTGCCTGTCCCACCTCCCTCCCCCTGTCCCTTCCTCTGCCCTAATGGTCTCTCTTCTGTTCTCATGAGAATCCTTCTTTTCTGCTAAGTCAGTCTTGTGGATAGTTGCAGTGGCTCTTGTTTCTGAGTCACTACTGATCA
>PVLC010030201.1:0-19665 GCA_004027655.1 Graphiurus murinus | reverse complement strand
AGGAGGAAAGGAAGGGAACAAAGATGGAGGAAGGAAGGAAAGAAGGAAGGGAGGGAAGGAGGAAGGAAGGAAGGAAGGAAGGAAGGAAGGAAGGAAGGAAGGAAGGAAGGAAGGAAGGAAGGAAGGAAGGAAGGAAGGAAAAAAAGAAACTTAGGTCCAAAAAGTCAAACTAACAGACTAAAGATCATAAGTCAAGACTCAAGCTGGGTTACAAGTAAAACCTGGGCCTCCAGAAATACCCAGAACCCCAGAACTTTTGTTATTGGGTTTTAAAGTGTGGTTCCTCCCACCTTAACACACTTCCTTTAGGAAGAGGTTAATCTTATTTAAAGACGAGAGAATGAGTTCCTAGTTTTTTCTTACATTCTTCTACTTGCCAAAAATAAATTTCTCAGAGCTAGGGGTATAGCTCAAAGGTGGAGCACTTGCCTAGCATGCATGAGGCCCCAAATTTGATCCCAGCACCTCCCTAAATAAATAAATAATGATTAGATAGGTATGTAGATGATAGATAGATAGATAGATAGATAGATAGATAGATAGATAGATAGATAGAATGATTTTTCATATATGAATAATCACTTTATTTATTTTTATTCACAAAGGGGGAAAAAAGCAAGACTCTTGTGTCTTATAAAGACAAATGCAATAATATATTTTCCAAAGTTACTAACAGTCATGTGTGTTGTCTTCTCCATAAGAATCAGTAAGTATGAGCCGGGCGTGGTGGCGCACGCTTGTAATCCCAGCATTCGGGAGGCTGAGACTGGAGGATCCTGGTTCGCGGACAGCCTCAGCTACCTAGTGAGGCACTCCACAACTTAGTGAGACCCTGTTTCAAAATAAAGAATAAAAAATAAGAAAAAAAAAAAAAGAATCAGTAAGTATGAAAGGCTTTTAGGAACTGAAGTTCTATAGGCAATTCTATAAGGAATACACTAAAATTTAATGTCCAGATGTCTCAAAAGAGTTTTTTACAGAAAGCCTTCAGGCATATTTGCATTTACATTTCTGTAAATGTTTTCAATCTCCAACCTTACCAAAGATATTTCTTAACACCTGGCCCTTTGCACTTGAAATTGCAGAGTTCCTGTCTTTATTGGAACTGCTCTTTGTGAAGGCCTATAGTTCCAAAGCTTTCAGAAAAGAAAATTTGCTAGAATCAACCCGAAGTCTAGAAGGCAAAAGAAATCAAAGACATTGTTTTATAGAACAGACACTATTTACATCTGTACACATGAACTAGGAAGCCCATAATCCTCTACTTCAACAACCATCTGGGACATATGGTTACATCATTTCCAGCAGTATGCTCAGGAGGCGAAGAAAAGCAAAGAAGTACTTGGATAAACTTAACATATGTGATGATGTCGGAGCTACCACCATTCATTCATTCATTCGTTTGTTCAACAAATAGTCATTGAACACATTCTGTGTACTAGGCACTCTTCTAAAAGGTCAGAATGCATAATAGACAAAACAAAACTCCCCACCCTCATGGAATTTCATTGGGAATAAACTATAAACCTGATAATGTTACTTTGCCTAAGTATTTCATGTGTGAGAAGATGACTGGTGTTATCAAAAAAGGAAGAATCAAGTAGGGTGAGTGGCACTGAGAGTGTGGACGATCAGAGCAGATTGTAGTGTTAGAAGGTCAGGGCGGGCTAATTGAGAGTGGTAGATCTGGGCAAAGGCTAGAAGAATGGGCACTTGTATCAGTGTCTGCCACCACAGATAGACAGATTCTACACGTTTTGCTCATTAGAAGCTAAAAAAACCTGGTCAATAGGGTTCAGGAGAGGAAGAGGAGAGGGAATGAATTCCTGTTAGAAGGAGTCCATTCTAATATTCTATAACATGGTACAGTAGCTATAGTCTAGTATAACTGGCTATATATTTCAAAATAACTGGAGGAGAAGATTTTGAAGGTTCACAATAAAAAGAAATGATATTATTGAGGAGATGAAAATGCTAACTTCCCTGATTTGATCATTGCACATTTTATACATCTATCAAACTATCATGCTATGCCCCATAAATAAATACAAGTATTATTTCAATTAAAACAATTTTGGCAGTGGTGGGAATTGAACCCTGGGCATCTGCCATACTAGACAAGCAGCTGTACCTCTGAGCCAGACCCCCAGCTCAATTAAATTTTTTTAAAAATGATATTCTGGGGAAGAGAATTCCAGGTAGAACCTGTGAGTGGGAGGGCACAGGGCAGGTCTGAAGGTCAGTGGGTGGCGTGAGTCTCAAGGGAGTGACAAGGAAGACTAGAAGAATAGACGTTGAAAGGTACAGGAGGAGCCAGATGGTGTTGGACATTGTGACTTTGACTTTTGCTCCAAGTGACTCAAGGCTTTGAGGGGAGGAGCTGTCATGAGTGACTCGCATTTTACCAGGATCACTCTGCTGCAGGATTGGAAATAGGCTGCAGGAGAACAAGGGAAGTAGAATAGAGAGCATTAGAAAGCAATTCCAGACGTGGTGGCTCATGCTTATAATCCCAGCATTCGGGAGGCTGAGACCGGAGGATCCGGGTTCGCGGCCAGCCTCAGCTACCTAGTGAGGCACTCCGCAACTTAGTGAGACTCAGTTTCAAAATAAAGAATAAAAAATAGGGCTGGGGGTATAGCTCGGAGGGGTAGAATGCCCCTGAGTTCAATCCCCAGTACCGCAAAAAAAGAGAAAAAAAAAAAAAAAAAAGCAATTCCAGAAACTCACATGAGAGATGATGATGATGACGAGCCAGACGCAGATGAAGATGCTTACAATAGACTGGGAAGAGACACTGGATGTTGGATATAATTTGAAGATGTTTCCGATAGCTTTAATGTAGAAGAAGAGTAAAAAAGTCCAGGATGACTGCAGAGTCACGTTGCAACTGGAAGAATCAAAGTGTCATCCATTTGGGGAAGACCACAGCTGGACGAGGTGGTCAGAATACCTGCATTAAAATCAGGAGTTTGGTTTCACACAGCTGAGTGTGAAGTGTCTATCAAGCATCCAGGAGAAACGCAGAGTAGGTCATGAGAAAGACAACTCTGGAATTAAGGAAAGAGTTCTGGAGTAAGGATACAAATTTATCACATATAGACATTATTTAAAGCTGAAGCTCCAAATAAAATTACTACGGGAGTTTGTAAAACAAAGAAGAGAACCAAGGTTTGAGCCTTAAGACTGTCCAACATCAGAGGTGGGAGGGAATGGAGGAGAAAGCAGCCAAGGAGACTGGGAAGGAGCAGCCAGGGGCTGGGAGTCAAGCCAAGGCTGGCCAAGGGTGTGAGGTATGTGGAGAAAGAGGGAGGGACCAACATTTGTGGAAATAAAAGCCTGATTGGCGTAGTTTCAGAGTTAATAGGAAAATAGAAGTTTGAAAGAATGAATTTTGCTGGAGACGAGTGTAAAGGAATAGACTAGCTAATAGAAGGAGTGGAATCAAGAGATTTGTTTAATACAAATAACAACAAATATATTGTTGGTGTCAAAGAAATGATGCGTAGGGAATACATAATTGCTAGATCAATATCCATGAGGAGGTAAAGAGAGATGAGATTTTGAAGGGGAACAACTAACTCTAGATGGAAGTCAAGTTGCTTTTATAGGAACTGGCAAGGAAGCAGAGGTGTGAGCCGCAGGTGTTGGCGGGGAGGTAAATGGGCTTCTGGAAATTCTGCTCTGATTTCCTCTGTCTTCTAGGTGAAGTAAGTTTGATAATCTGAGAATGAGAACATGAGAGCAAAGCAGAGAAGTGGGACAGAGTCTTTCTAGGTGGGTGGAGGAGGAAAGGCACCAGGGATTTAGTGAATGAGCCAGGCCAAATAAAGAACCCACCGGAGGGGCCTGAGCCCCCCACGTGTCTAAAGTGAAATAAGATAGCACGATGGCATGTGTGTTTCTCTAGATCTCAGGCATTTGGGTGCAGGCTTGGAAAGGCAGAGAGACTCAATTCCTCCAGGTTGTGGTTTTGCCAACGTCAAGTAAGGAGCCAGAAGAAGGAAGGGAGTTGATGGTGATTGCACGGGACTGATTTGGATGACGGACCTTGAAACTGAAGCCTGAGAACTAGAACAAACCAAAGCCATGCACACCACTGGCTCTTCTCTTTGGGGTCTTGCCTTAGGTTTGGAAGGACAAGGCCATATTTTCTACATTCTCCTCTAACTCTCTATAGCAACTAGGCCTGTATCCATGATGACTACTCGATTAATATGTATTGATTGTCTAGTCACTTATGGGTGTGAAAATGCAGCAGGTTCTCCAGTCGTCAGTGATCCTTCTAGAGATAAGCTCCACTGGATACGACAGATGGTCTATAATTTTTATATCTGAAACACCATATGTTAAGTGCCAACGCTCTATACATACTTAGCCTCAAATTTTCAGGTTTGGGTGATAATATATTTGGTAGCACCTGTGCTTCGAAATCTGCCATCCAGAAGCTTCTATTTTCTCCTCTCCACACATTCATCACCTCCACCAGATGCTCCCAATTTCCTGCTTCCTTGGAGCACGGTCTGGCCATACTGGGACTGAATCCCGTTTCACCGGGTCTTATGTAAGAGCCCTGGTCCAGGAGCACTGAGCCGCCATCTGCCTATTCCCCTTCCTCATTTCTTAGCCATCACTTGATTCCCAGCAGCTGTTTCAGAAATATTTGAGGAGTCAGCGCATGTTCTTCCACCCGACTGAATGCTTTATCTCTGACCTACAGATGGCTCTGACCCTTTCATCGTCGTTGTATGTGGTTTGGGTTTATCTGGCCACCACTCTGACACTGACAAGATACTCTCCTATTTGTGTTCTACATCATAAATGCAGACACCAGTAATCTTGTTTAAAAGATATGGAAAGTAAAGTACCGTGACATTCTTATCCCTGATCACTCAATATTGATGTGATGAGACACAGGAACTAAAGTTATTTACATTCCCACTTCAATAACCTAGAGAAAGTCATATTTTTACGTTTACATCACTATAATATATATGCCTTCAAATTGCTAACCTGAGAACGAGACATATTGCCAATGATTCAAATGAATGTACCCTGTTATAGATGCCCCATCACTTAATTTGTATTACTTTTAGGGACAGAATCAGCGCATCAGCAAAGGTACTGTCCTTATTTCCCTTTGACTTTTACTTCAAAGGATGAAATATTTTCTATTATGAATAAAAGAGTTGGACATGGATATAATGAAATCCCATCCTAAAATGTAGCAAATAATTACAGTTAAAGGCCTATGTTCTACTCTGTACAGTACTATTCATAATTAACAATATTAACATATGTGTGCACAATTTTTTTTTAATGCTACCAAATACACTGCTAGGCTCAGGATACAGAGGCAAAAGACATAGACGTGGTGCCTGCCCTCAAAGATTATAAAAGGGGATTTGTCAACTCAGCTCATCGTCCAATGTGGTGTGACCACAGTGGCCACCGGAGGAACCAGCAGCTGGTCCAGCGGTCCAAGAGCTGGAGTCTCAGAATAGGAGCCAGCAATCACGCAGTCCCAGTCCAAGATGGAAAGGCCAGGTAACTCCCTGGAGAAACACTGGTGAAGTCCAGTTCAAAGAGCAAAAGGGCTGAAGTCTGCTATCCCAGGTGAGAGAGGATGCCCTTCACACTGCTTCTTCCTTCCTGCATCTGGGTCCCCAGCCCATGAGAACAGTACTGCCCACATTCAGGGCAGGACTTCACCTCGATTTGCTGTTCCACATGCCAATCATCTCACCAACACACCTGAAGTCACATAATCTTAGATTTTCCTAATCCAGTCAAGTTGGCACTCCAGATTAATCATCACATGAGGTGAGACGCTTTCCTCCACCACGCCCTTCCGCCATGATGTTCTGCCTTATCTCAAGCCCAAGCCCTGGGGCCAGCCAACAGCAGACTGTGACCTCTGAAACCATGAGCCAAACTAAACCTTTCCTCAAGTTCTTTGGCTCCGGTATTTGTCACAGTAGCAAAAATCAGACTAATACATACAGAATTTGCAAAGATCCCCCGGACTCTGAAGAGTGCATCACTGTCAATAATTTTTTTCAAGTTAAAAAATAAGTGCTACCAAATAAATAATGGAAGCAATGTTTTAGCGGGGCATGGTGGCACAAGCCTATAATCCCAGTACTTGGGAAGTTGAGACAGGAGGATCACAGGTTTGAGACTAGCCTCATCAATTTAGCAAGACTGTCAGCAAACCTAGCAAAACTGTGTTTCAAAACAAAACAAAAAAATGGCTGGGGATATAGGTCAGAGGTAGACTATCCCTGTGTTCAATCCCCAGTACAAAAAATAAAAATAAAAAGAGAAAGAGAAAGAGAGAGAGAGAAAGAAATAATTTAGTATATAACCAGGAGTCCTAGTAATAAACTCAATGGTCACTTGGACATATATACCCCTAGAATTGGCCTAAGTCTTATCTCAAACACCTTAATTTTTCCAACTTGACATCCAGGGATATTCCTTTAACAGCATTGCCTTCATTTATACATTTTCTAATTACACATTTCTAAGCATCTTCACTTGTCAATGCCTGTTACTACATCCTTGGCAAAAGTCACATCCATATATATAAAACAACAACCAGCTCTTAACACATATAATTATACATTCAGAATAGTCTTTCCCACACAGGAAATTGGAAACCAACTGAAACTACATGTATAATATAAATGGGGCTTATTGCATGCAGTGGGGGGGGGGCTGTTTACATATAAATTCTAGGTTTCATTAAGGCTCTTTCTTTGCTCTTATCAATTGATTTTGACATTTTTAAAACTGGGATGGAAGACATTCAGCTCCACAGTCAGAGATAAATTTTCTATAGAAATATAAGAGCCCAACCACTTCCAAGCCATCTTAATTCAGTTACGTTTGTGAACTGACCCAAGCATTTAAATGTGAATTTTAAAAGCATCTATTGAATGCCTCCTTTGCATAAGACATGAGGGTCACCTATGAGCCACCAGGGCAATCAATTTGGCATGCTAGTGTGTCTACCAATCCTGCAAAGAACAAATATGAGGACAAGAGCTATTCTCTAATTCCTTCTGTGATTTTTACACACACACACACACAAAATCTCGTTGCTCTAGAACCAACGTTCCATGATGGAGATGGATGAAGGATAGTATCTGAACACTAGAATTTGGCATATTTTCAGATTGAGATTTTGTGCTCAAAAAAAAGATTAAAATTTTCATCTAGATTAACTCCTTAGATGGGAAGAAATTCAGATGCCATATGAGTGGCCACAAATGAAAACTCCGGCATTTAGTTTCTAGTAACCAGATCACCAGTCTATTGATGCTAAAATCCTGCAGGAAGTTTAGACAACTGGGATCTTTGCAATTGTTTCTCCCATCTAACTCATTCCAAAGAGCATTTAGTTATTGCAGAAGGTGATAGGAGGAGGGATGTGTGCATTACCACACTGGGCAAATGGATCTTCGAGTTGCCCTGTCTCCTTTGAAGCCAACATCCAGTAATTAACCCTTCCATCTGGCCGTGTCTTTTCCACACATCTAGTCAAGAGATATATCACAATCCTAATAGCGGTGACTTCAGCAGTTCTCCCGCTAATGATACTTTTGGTTTCCGCTCCCATTTGCTAAAATGCTTTCCTCTAATTTGGTGACCTGAACAAGGATATTAGGAAAACAATCACTCAGAAACTCATTAAAATATCTTAGCACAAAATGAGAGTGGCATGCATGAGGAAAATGAAAAGCGTGGAAGGGATTAATAAGGATTTGGGAGTCATTACAGCTCCTTTCAGTCTGTCTTCAGTCAATCATAGAGAGATGGGAAGGGGAGGTGGTGTGGAGTTTAAAAACAGTAGGAGCTACTCAAACGAAATGTGAAAGTAACTTCACACCATTATGACTCTCTGCTCTGTAAGAAATAATCTTTAAAAAGAAATATAGCCTCTTTTTCACGTATTCAAATGCCATTTATATGAGAATTAAAATTGACTTCTGTCATTTTTTTTCTGGAAAGCATTCTGATATAGACTTACAAGTACGAATAGCCCTAGAAATGTGTCCACCTGGTTTTAAAACAACCAGGCTGTTGCTTCTTACTCAGGCAAGTTGCTTTCTCTAGTGGGGTTAAAGAGACTGAGATGTAAGAGATGGCTTTCATATCACAGAAGCCATTTGCTTGTTGTTTAATATGAATCTAATCAGTCACCCCCTGGATACTTTCATGTTCCCATCCCTAAAGTGGTACTTTACCACCGAGATTACCAGAAAGCTATTAAGAGGTGTGTTAGTCAGCTTGTCATTGCCGAAAAAAAAAATACCTGAGAAAAACAACTTAGAATAGGAAAATTTTATTTGGGCTCATGGTTTCGGTCCATGATCAGATGGCTCCTTTCCTTTGGGCTTTGGCTGAGGCAGAATATCATGGCAGAGAGCAGGATGAAGATGCTGATGTCATGGAAGCAAAGAAGCGAAAAGAGAAGGAGGAAGGGGCTGAGGCAAGAAATATCCTTCCAGGGCTCACTCACAGTGGCATACTTCCTCCAAACATGCCTCACCATCTACAGTTTCCATCACCTCCCAATAATGCCATCAAATTATCAATCCATTAATAGATTAACCCAATGATAAGGCAATCGCCCTCATAATCCAATCAATTCCCAAGAGCCTCCACTTTTGAACATGTCTGCACCAAGGGGACCAAGCCTTCAATATGTGATGAGCCTTCGGAGGATACTCCAGATCTCAAGCGTAACAAAAGGTGATAAATTAAATAGATTCATTGTGGAAGCCAACTTCCACTCTCAATACACACTTAGAGTGCCCTATCCCATAACAGTTTTTACTCAGGTGTCTGTCGTGTCCCTCTAGTGTACACTCCATGAAGGCAGAGACTAAACTCACCGTTATATCCCACCCACACTGCCTGCCCAATGTTTGGGATATTAGTAGGTTGTCAACTAATGATGAACTCAATATTCTTTAACTTAGATCTAGAGAGAAGGATAGGTAAAGTCTAGATAAATGTATGATCAAAGAACCAATCTTTTCTCTTCTTCTTCCCTAGTTGTATACCATGGAGAAAATGGCCCAAATCCACCAAAACATTGCCCCCAAACCACAGATCAACCCAACTCTGTCCCATGGCCGCTGAGCAGTGTTCCACTGGGGCTTCCCAAGCTGGCATGGCCTGCCTGACTTCCTTAAGGGATTAATATTTATTATTTTTTCTTACAAAACATGTTAATAAATTTTAATTCCAACAAGACCTTTCTTCACTTATTGTAAAACTGCAAAAAAAAAAAACAATTCTAGTTCACCCATTTAATTTTATACTTTCATTACGCCTATCCATTTCAATATCTCTTCTCCTATAATACTGTTCCCACATGCATGCATATATAATCTTAAACCAGGAGAATATCATAGATGATGTATAAAAGAGGGCTGTGAGCCGGGCATGGTGGTGCACACTTGTAATCCCAGCATTCGGGAGGCTGAGACCGGAGGATCCGGGTTCGAGGCCAGCCTCAGCTACCTAGTGAGGCACTCCACAACTTAGTGAGACTCGGTTTCAAAATAAAGAATAAAAAATAGGGCTGGGGGTATAGCTCGGAGATAGAATGCCCCTGAGTTCAACCCCCAGTACTGCAAAAAAAACAACAACAAAAAAAGAGGGCTGTGTTCTTGTAAAATGGTATATTTTATTTATTCAGCTATACATATTGAAGTAGATAACCCATTTTCTCAGCCAGCCCCAAAATGAGGAGGTGATATAAATTTTTTAAAATCCTGTTGACACTATATAAAGAAAACTATTCAGATAATCAATTGGTCATTACCTAGCAAATATAGCCGGTTTGAGATTGTTGAACAACCTTAAATAGAATTATGGTTTTGAAGGGAAAAAAATCATGAGTTTTTTTTCTGTGGTTTTTTTGGTGTTTGTTTGTTTGTTTTTTTTTGTATGTTTGGTTTTCTTTTTGTGTTTTGCCCAAGCCATTTATCTAATGGCACAGCTGTCTAAACCCATCACTTTTTTTTTTTTAGTTCTACAACGCTGACAAAGCCGCTCAGTGGTCATCTTTAAACAGGGGACTTCGTGTTGTTGGTTACTGGTCCTTTGTTTATTTAAACATCCAGCCAGCCAATTCTTTCTATCTTCAATGTATAAGAACAATGCTATTAATCTGTGGGTTCTGAGAACTCCTTCGGGGTCCCAGAATACCTCTATTTTTACTCAGTTAGTATAAAATCTGAATGCTTCCAAGTTATCTGTCCTAAACCTTGTCTTTTTCCTAATAACCGAATAAAATAGGGCAAACATCCATCTTGTGCACACAAAATCCAGTCACTTCCCACATATTTCTGGGGATTCTCTGGGAATACTTGCTTGTCTTCATTGATATTTGTCTTCTCTGACTCCAAAGGGGCTGCCCCTTCTCCCTGATCCCCCCTGGTGATATCCGCTTCTCCAGGAGTTATCTTCTTCTGCGTTCCCCAAGGTGGTGTGCAGGCTTGCACAGGCTTCAGACTCTTAAGCTAATCAGCTTTACTGAAATCTCAGGATATCCTAAGGGAATGATAATGCAGAAAAGGAAAACAAACTCAAAACCAGTAGTACTGCCCCTGGAGTCCAGGGCGGAGCCTCAGCCTCAGAGCCCGTTTCCCAGGGCTCACGGGGCCCCAGCCCACGTCTGCCATCTCAGTTAACTAGCATCTCGGGAACCCCTCAAACCAAAGAAACAGACTTCCATTTTATTTTACTACAATCTGCTTTGTTCCCATTTCTTCCCTCCAGCCCCAGCTCGAGCCTCCTTCGAATAACCTCTCTCTCTCTCTCTCTCTCTCTCTCTCTCTCTCTCTCTATTGTTTTGGTGCATTGTAATTATACATCATATTGAGGTATAGAGTGATAGGAATAGACATGCACACAATACTTGGAGCATTTCCCTCCAGACCCCACCCTTCTCCATCCCCTTCCCCATGCATGTCTTTGAGATGGGCACTATAGTTTCATAGACTTACAGAGTTTTGTTTTGTTTTGTTTTGTTTTTGCAGTACTGGGGATTGAACTCAGGGGCATTCTACCGCCCAGCTATACCCCCAGCCCTATTTTTTATTCTTTATTTTGAAACAGGGTCTCACTAAGTTGCGGAGGGCCTCGCTAGGTAGCTGAGGCTGGCCTCGAACCTGGATCCCCCAATCTCAGCCTCCCAAATGGTGGGACCACAAGCGTGCGCCACTACGCCTGGCTTACAGAGCATTAGTTTAACTGTTACTTTCTTGTTTTCCCAAACATAATTCTTCTTCTAGGATGAATTCTGGCACAATTATTAAAATGTATAAACATTTTTGTTATAATAGCTATGTTTTTCTCCCTGTATTCTCTATATTTATCAGCTACTTTGATTTTTTTTTTTGTCCAAGCAAGAAATTTTTCATACTAAAACAATAATAAAATTTCAAGAATTTGGTGGGAGCCATTAGTGCTTTAGTGCAGGAGAGTGGCTAGAATTATGTTGAAGGAAGATTGACCCACATGCGACCCCTTTGACTGCAAAAGGAGTTTGCTTTTGAGGCAACATTTATTTTTATTTCTGGATGCCTCTGAGGTGTCTCCTACTCCATACTCTTCTTTCTTTTCCAAAGACAGAGGGCAAACCCTTAGTGGAATTATTCAAATACAGTATTATTTGAAGGACATAGCTGCAATAAACACTTAACATGAAGCAGGGTCGGTTCTATTTTAGTTAAACTTCTTCAGCCTCAATCAAGGATTTATTTCTTGCACAAAATTCTGTGGGAAAGGGAATACTTGCTCCTGTTTCTTTCTTAGAGATAGCCCTTCCAGACAGCTACTTAGCCCCAGCTGATTAGAAGGAAAGACTCATTTTAAGAGATGTGGTTTTATTCGCATGCCATAATATTCCTCCCATTATCATTCTATCTATACAATGCACAAACACCTGATCAGAAGGCTAACACAGAAACCGTTTGGATACGTGGACTATGCACATTAAGGTACACTGCTGGTTGACTGGCATTTCTCTGGATGCTCAGAGGTCTTGTGAATGCCAAACCCAATCTGAATTCACCCAGTGAGATTGGAACTTCACTGTCCCAACTAGACCAGACTGACAAAAGATCAAGGAACCAACGTGAACATTCTTGATAGTTTGGGATATGCTCGTTGTACAATGTTGTCATCACTATCTGTCTATTCTGTTTCTATCATTTATTGTTTGGCCTTAAGTTATTAAGATTTATTTTCTTTAAGAAGAAAGTTATCATTTTCTTAATATGAAAAACACACAAGGTAATTATAAGCAAAAGCAAAAGTAGAAAATACAATAACATTTAAAAATAAATAAAAATCAGCCGTGATCCCATAACCCCAGAGGTAAATCTTATCATAATTCAGTACATATCCTTCCTATATTTAAATATGGGTGGGCATACGTAAATGTGTGTACAGGAGCCTGACATTGGTAATATGTTGACATTCTAATTTAAATTTCTCTGAATACCATATTTATTTATTTATGTTTGGTACTGGAGAAGGAACCCAGGGGTTTCTACCTCTAAGCTAGACCCTCAGCTCTGTTTTATTTTTTATTTTGAAACAGGGTCTCACTAACCTGCTTACAGTCTTGCTGCATTGCTGAGACTAGCCTTGAACCTGTGACCTTCCTGTCTCAGCTTCCCAAGGGATTACAGGTATGCACCACACCCAGCCAGTCTTTCATATTTTAGACCCAATTCATTCCCATCCTGATGAGATGAAGCTCTATTGAGATTCACAAATGTCCTTGGCGTCTAATCCAGCCTGAGCCTATGTATCTTCCCATGGATACCTCTAGGGTGCTGATGAATTACCCATCAGAAGCCTGGGAAGGAAACTCGTCCCAAGATGTGGTACAATAGCAGGGCCTCCCCGACTTTGGAGGAGAGATGCCATTCCAATTTCAGAACTGTGTCCATGGCTCAGATTTCCCTTCTAGTTCATTGCTTATAGACTTGTGTTCTGCCTCCCGGGAAGCAGGTAGAGGCACAGATTAAAAGCATATAAAAGTAATACGTAAAGCATTATGTAAAAAGTAGCTTTTTGAACTCTTTTGGAATTCATGTGAGAAATCTAACAGAAAAGGGGCCAAGATCTGCTGTACAGAACACAGCATGACTTTGGTTCACTCATGTTTGGTTCATTGTATTTGGTGCCTCCCAAAATGCTCTTGCATCTTGGCATATACGGGTCCCCTGGACACTTCCAGGGGGTCACCCCAAGGCAGTGACAGCTACAATAAAGGCAATAAGGAGGGCAGTAATGACTCACTCACTAGGGACAGTTTAAAACCAAGATCACCAATAGTTTCCTGAATATGAAAGGGAAGATAGCCCAAATGCACCTGGTAGCTCGTTCATATGTGAATGTGAGGTAAAGCAGGGAACAGGCCCTAGCAGTGGAGGCAGAGGATGGAGAAGCCTTTGTAATAAAGCCCTACATTAACCAGTGGAAATGAAACATGAGCTGTACTGACAAGCGGGAACATCACTTGGCAGAGGAGGCCCCTCTCTGGAAATCTGCTTACTTCATACCAGCTACATAAAAAATTATTTCTGACAACCCAACAAACACCCTGTCTTCAATAAAGAAATGGTCTCATTATCCTCTACATAACCATTGCATAGTATTTCAAATATCATGTATGGTCTTTCATTCCTATTGAATAAATGTTGTTCATTTTGCCTTTTCTGAAGCCAACCCCAAAGCCACTTGCTCTGGGATGAATGTAAAGGCTCCTGAAAGGCACTAGAGGAGAGTCAACGTGAGGCTCCCTCCTGTCCCCCACACCAGGGAGTTCCTTGTTACACCCTACACAGAGCCCCAAAGAGAGAACAGGGCAGGATGCATCTAAAATAAACCCATCTGTCAATTTCTCTCTTTGTGGAAGAGAAAACTACCACTTACTCCAACCCTGTGCAAATAAGGAGACAGAAAGACTAATGTTCTTGCAGTCATTGGCGTCATCTGTAAATTAAGTGGTTGCAGCAGGGTAAGGAGAAGGTGGCAAATGATGAGCAGCATGAGTGCTCACTTGTGTGATGACTGTATCCACAGGACACGCTTGTCACGTCCCAGGCGATTTTAGTTGAACTTCTCTGAAAGATAAATAATGTAGCTTCACTCTTCACTATTGAAAGATGTTTGATGTTTGAATCAACCTGTCGAGATAGAATAATCATAATGACGAGAATGATAACACACTCTTACGGTTCTGAACTTTTTAAACTGATTTATTTAATCCTTACAACTAGTGTAGGAAATAAGCACTATTATTATTTCCATTTTACAAATAAGGAAAGTAAGATATGGAGGAGCTTAAGAAACCTTGTGGAGGTAGCATAGACAGTGGTGTGGCCAGATTTCAAACCCCAAAATCCAAAGTTAAGGCTAGCAACATGCCAACATCAAGATCAAAAGTCAAGAGTTTAATCTGAGTGCAGTGGTGCATGCATGTAATACCAGTACGTGGAGGCTGATATAGGAGGAGTGTGGGTTCGAGGCCAGTTTCAGCAACTTCAAGACCTTCAGCAACTTAGTAAGACCAGGTTTCAAAATAAAAATAAAATAGAGCTGGTAGTCTAGCTCAAGGATGGAACACCCCTGGGTTCAATCCCCAGAACCAAAAAACAAAAAAGAATTTAATATGCTACATTGACATTGTTGACTTTTCAGAATTTTGAAGTTGCTTCAATTGACTGAATTGTTTTCTTTTCATATAAATGATTTTTTATAATGAATACAGTCCTTACCTAAAAGGCCAAACACAAAAATTATTTAAATAGATTTTATAAATGAATACACTTTTCATTTCTTAAAAACTGAAGTTCAGTTGAATAATGAAGAGTGTAAGTTTTAACCATTTGTATTTTGTAAAACACATCTCAGTATCTATTGAAAAGGGATTTATATTGTGAGAAACCCCATTTTCCCAAAAATGAAAAAAAAATGATATAGACTTCAATCAAACACATATCAAATCTTTGGGAGGGGGGAAGACAATTGTTTTTTGCTTCCTTATTGAGAGTTAAATATCTGTAAGGTCTAGCATCATTTTTCATCTCTCTTCTTGTTTCCTGTAAGTTCTTGGGAGACCTTGGGGAAAGGCTCTATGTTACTAAGCAGCCATACTGTTCACAAACACCATATCATTCCAACAGCTGTTCCTTGGCCCTCTTTCCCACTGGGCCCTTGGAGGAGGTGCACAAGACTGAGTTTGTGTGAGATACAACTCTTCCATTCTATTCCAGCTTAAATCCCAGGCTAAGCGAACAGTAGAATTGCTAGCTATTTTAGCTATTTCCTCCATAGTTCAGCACTGTCCTCTCTGCTATATCCTGCTTCCCCATTTGATATCTGTATTAGATTCTTATCAGTGAGGCTTTAAGAGTATGGGTTTAAAACTTCCCATTTAATCTGTGTTCATGAAGATGTATACTCAAGGAGCATATATCTCAAGAAAGTGTCAATTCATCTCTTATACAATGAACACGCATCTCAGAAGAAGATAATAAAGCAGTTTAGAGCAAGGAGCAGTTCGTGTTCATGAATGTAGATTTGACCCATAAACACTAGCCCATCATCAGCAAAGTGTTACATTCATCTTAGTGCTGAAAAGTCTTGTTCCATGCCAGTTTGATAGTTTATTAGCTCCATGTATGACAAAAACTTCTGGGTTTTTTTTTTTTTTTTTTTTTTTTTTTTTTGGGGGGGGGGGGTGCTGGGGATTGAACCCAGGGCCATTCTACCTCCAAACAATACTCCCAATCCTATTTTATTTTTTTATTTGGAAACAGGACCTCACTAAGTTTTCTCAAACCTGTGACTTCAAACCTGTGATCCTCCTGTTTCAGCCTCCCAAGTACTGGGAATACAGGCATGTGACATCATGCCTGGCCAACAAAAACTCTATATATAAATATAATCTTTTTTTTTTTTTTTTTTTTTGCAGTACTAGGGATTGAACTCAGGGGCATTCTACCTCCGAGCTACACCCCCAGCCCTTTTTTTTTTTTTTTTATTCTTTATTTTGAAACTGGGTCTCACTAAGATGCGGAGTGCCTCACTAGGTAGCTGAGGCTGGCCTCGAACCCGAATCCTCCGGTCTCAGCCTCCTGAATGCTGAGATTACAAGTGTGCGCCACCACGCCCGGCTCTATAAATAAAATCTTATAGCACCTTTCTATGAGATGATTCCCAGAATTTAGAAGTTATTGAAATTATTTATTGCCTTCTACATTTTCCTTTCCTATCTAACACTTTTCATGAAACATATCACTGATACAAATGGCAGTGAGTTGAGTTATTGTAAGATACGACTGTTTTTCTTTCCTTTCTTAAATTAAACATTTCTCCTTCCTTCTCTTTATTTTTATAGTTTTTATTGTGGAATATATAATTCAAAAAGAAATTTATATAATATGCACAATCTAAAGAATAGACACACCCACTAGGTTACCTTACTCTTCTTCCTCTACTAATGGATTTTTTTTTTTTTTTTTTGAAGTACTGGAGATTGAACCTAGGGGAATTCTACTTCCAAGCTACACTCCCAGCCCTATTTTTTATTCTTTATTTTGAAACAGGGTCTCACTAAGTTGTGGAGGGCTTCACTAGGTAGCTGAGGCTGGCCGCGAACCTGCAATCCTCCGGTCTCAGCCTGTCAAGTACTGGGATTACAAGCGTGCGCCACCACACCCGGCTCTAATGGAATCTTTTAAATATGTAGTGGAATACTTGAAAAAAATAAAAATGAAAACATTAAGTTTAAAGGGGGAAAATACATTTTAAAGCCTCCTTAGCAATTTAAAGTCCATAGACTTTGAAGAAATTTTCCTTTTGAAGTTGAAAAACAAAAAAAAGATCCCAGTTTCCTGCTCTAACTTTTGCTTTCTTGCCTTTTTAGAAATTTTCCCTCTTTCCTCCCACCCACTCTTTTCATCTGTTTTTCCTTTTTCTTAAATATACTTGGCATTAGATAATTAATAAGCCATCCACAGGCAATAGCTCTTAAAAAAACAAGGTTCTGATAGCTGCTACCATGAAATAGGCCTGACTCCAAAACAAAAGCACGAATTCTTTCCAAGTTCCAAACAAAGGGTTTGCAGCAGTTCTAGCCAAAGAAAACTACACTCCGAGACAAGACCACAGTCACCAGCCCATCTCTTCCTCTTGCCCATAAAAACCCCAAACTTGCCCACTGCTGTCCAGTGTCCCTGGAATTTTCCCGGCTTTGTCTGGAAATGTTCTACCCTAAACCCTTATATGCATTCCTCCAATAGTTGTTTTGTTTGTTTTGTTTTTGTTTTTGTTTTTATGTCTCCAGAAAGCAAACCAACCAGCAGACAGGATATGGGGATATGGGGCATATGTAGGGATATGGGGCAGGGTGGATTGCCTATTTTCTGGGACCAATCCACTCCCACCCACATGAGCCCCAAGGACCAATAATGGAGGCTCATCCCCCATGCACAGTTGCAGAGTTGGTGAATGTACGTGGCTTTCAGCATTCACAAACTATTGAAGTTCAAAGAGGCCTAGAGATTAACCGAACCCCGAACTCTATCAGTCAACATTCTGAAGCCAGCCCACTGAGCTAAACTCAGCGACCCAAGGTCACAGAATTACTTAGCGTCAAGGCCAAAATGAGAATCTGATTTCTGTCCAAATGCTCATACTGAGCATTAGTGAGTAATGATACAAACGATAAGAAAAATGGTTAATATTTATTGAGTACTGAGTAAGTGCCAGATATTTTTCTAAAAACTTACATGCTTTAATTTCTTCAATCCTTACCAGAAGACTATAAGATGGAGACAATTATTAATTCTAGTTTACAGATGAGGAAAAGGAAGCTCAGATTAATTACAGAACAACCAGGGAGGGGATGGAGCCAAGATTTGATTCCAGAAACTCTTATTTCAAACCTAGAACATAGAGATGACCGACATTTTTGCCACTCTGTGGTAACACAACAAAAAGACAGTGGGGTGTATTTTTTTCAAAGCTAGATTTGCTCTGTTTAATAAAATAGTATCCTTTATTGTGGTTTATATTTCCTGTTTTAGAATATTAAAAATGCTCTTCCTTTTATGAGAAAATATCGAAAGTATATGGTGGTTGATATTTTATGAATTTTACTGTTTAATAAAAATATATTTGGAAGTTGTTAGTGTAGGTGAAATTACAGAGTCTGGAAGGTGCTTTCTTACATTACCTGGGTCCTGTAGGAATCTGGGAGAAAGCTTGTTTTCTCTCCTGCTTCCTCTGCTGATTCTGGTTCCCCAATAAATTAGAGGAGGGAAAGGAATGACTGGTATTAATTGAATATCTTGTTCAGTCGGGATTCATTTATTTATTTATTTATTTATTTATTTATTTATTTATTTATTTATTCTTTTTGTGGTACTGAAGATTAAACCCAGGAACAATCTACCTCTGAGCTACACTGCCAGACCTATTTTTATTTATTTATTTATTTATTTATTTATTTTTTATTCTTTTTGTGGTACTGAAGATTAAACCCAGGAACAATCTACCTCTGAGCTACACCACCAGACCTATTTTTATTTATTTTTTTTACTTTTTATTTTTTTATTTTTAAACAGGGCCTCACTAAGTTGCTGAGGGTGACCTTGAACCTGTGATCCTCCTGTCTCAGCCTCCCAGATATTGGCATTACCTGTGTGTGCCACCACCCCCAGCTTAGGACTTTTTTAATTACAAGCAAATGACTTAAGTAAAAACTGAGTATATAGGTTACTACGTCAGAAATCTCTGGGGATCAGAGACTCAGATCACATCTCTGGGCTTTGCTTTTTATCATAGATAGTCATGACCCACATGGCAACGCTTTGGTCAGTGACGGGCCACACAACCGACAGTGGTCCCATAAGATTATATCACCCAGTGACACCATAACTATCTTAGCTTGTGTAGGTACACTCTGATGTTCACATGATAAAATAATCACTCAACAACTCGTTTCTCAGGATGCGTCCCAGTCGTTAAGCTGCATCCTAACTGTATTGGCTTAATTCAGAGGTATCATGGGCCAATATGGCTGCCCACACCTTCAGTCCTCCTCCGTGTTCTAAGGGAAAAATAGTTCTGTCTCCCTAGGAGTTCCCACATAGGACTGTCTTTGACTGAACTGATTTGTGACGCGTGTCCATCCCTGAAGGAGTCATGACAGCTAGGAGGCAGATTCAGGCCACACGGCTAGTGTGAGTTACACAGCACACTCCTCAAGCTGGTCCTAGATTTCACTCCAGAGGAAGCTCTTCCTCTAAGAGAAGATGGCAGATGGTATGGTTCTCAAAAGGGAAAATGACACACTGTGGCCAAAAAAGAATGAAACCAAATGTGGTGGTGTATGCCTATAATCCCAATTCTTTGGAGGCTGAGATAGGAAGATCACAGGTTAGAGGCCAGCCTCAGCAACTTAGCAATGTCCTCAGCAACTTAGTGAGAGCCTGTCTTAAAATAAAAAAAATAAAATAGGGCTGGGGGTCTGTATCAGAGGTCAAAGGCCCCTGGGTTTAATCCTCAGCACCACAGGAAAGAGAGGGAGGGAGGGAGAAAGGAAGAGAGGGAAGGAGG
>PVLC010030200.1:0-19663 GCA_004027655.1 Graphiurus murinus | reverse complement strand
TGAGATTTAGTGTGATAGAAACGTACATGCACATAGCACTTGGTGCTGGAAAGCACAGAATTTTAACTCTGTATGTGGTTATTCTCATGTTGAAGACAAAATGTTTCAACTTCAAGCACAAAAATGACTGAACTCAGAGTACTAAAGACCTTAATGATTGAATCCCTCAGGCCTTCTTTCCAGTATCAAGTGTTCACATTCTCAACTGTCCACCATGGAAATATTCGAGATCTCCTCTACTATGTCTGTAATCTCAATGACCTGAAAACGTCTCTGCTGTGAATTCTAAATCATTACTCCTTTGAATCAATTCTGCAAATGAGCCTAAATTTAAATCCTACCACCTGTAATTTAACAGCTTCTCATCTGGCATCTGTGTCCACTGCTGGTCTCTCATCCCATCCAATACATCACTGACAAATAATCTCACTTGTTTTTTTTTTGGTACTGGGGATTGAACTCAGGGGCATTCTACCTCCGAGCTATACTTCCAGCCCTATTTTCTATTCTTTATTTTGAAACAGGGTCTCACTAAGTTTTAGAGTGCCTCACTAGGTAGCCGAGGCTGGCCGCGAACCTGGATCCTCCAGTCTCAGCCTCCCAAATGCTAGGATTACAAGCGTGCGCCACCACACCTGGCTAATCTCACTTTTTAATAAAAATTTATACCAACTCAATGTTCTCTGTAGAATCAAAATCAGGCTTATTAGCATTCTCAAAACCTCCTATAAACTGGCTCCTAATTGCCTTCTTAGTTTTGGGCTCAGATGCCTCTTCTCTAATTCCTCACTAATGGAAATCAAATAAAATTCTCCTTCACCACCAAAAAAATTTGACTGACAAAGTCCATTCCATATAATCTTACCTCGTAGTATGATTTTTCTTCATATCCCTTGAGCTGTGATATGTACATTTTCTACTAGAACCATAGAATAATTCTCTAACAGAATCTGTTTTGTCAACAAGACACACCAGCTGCACCCTATCCAATAGGAACAAATCCACCACAAGGGCAATACTGACCGTGCCTGTACAACGTTTTGAGTCATTATTATGGTTCTTCTAAGTAATGCCTAGCAAACCTTAGAATCTCAGCCTTTCCTGGGTGGTCTTTCTTAAGAGTAATAATTATATTAGACTGAACTATATGACCTTGTTGACAATTGATTATTTTTGACTTAAGAAAACGGGAATTTTGATGGTTTAACTCTATAGATGTCCAGAAGGCCAAGAGTACCTCTTTCTTCAAAAGGTTGGCTAAATTAAATACCTGGTATTCTCATCTGCCCACCTCTTCATATTCTGTTTTCCAGGGTTCCAAAAGGCAAACATAGCTCACTCCATAAAAGGAATGTTAAAAGGTTAAGGAACATGGAAAAGCTCCTATCAGAAGACATGAATGACAAATCCGAAAAGAGAATTTTAAAATGCTATAACTAACTCTAGATAGCTCCACAGTACTATCTGAGAGAGGTGGAGAGAGGAAAGGAGAGAAGAAAGCTAGCACATGAGCTCGAGCACAGTGTGGAGAAATAAGGAAGGAATGAACAAACTGAAAGTGAAACCACTATTTCTTTACCAAGTAACGAGAAGATTCTTTTCTCGTAAAAACAATGCTCGTGTGATGGCGTCTTTGTGTCCCTTTAGACGGTAGAGGCCACTTTCGTTAATCACATCCCACACAATAACATCCGTATCCTAAAGGAATGAAATAATACGGAAGAAAAATAATGTTCTTTACCATAAAAGGCCTAACTTGACAAACAACTCCATTTAATTATTACAAAGCAATAAATAGTCCCTCTAGGAAATTTGGAAAGCATACAGAAAGTACAGAAGAATAAACATTGGCCTAAAATCTGTGCTCCTTCTAGCTCAGCCTCCCAAGTACTAATATTACAGGCATGTATCACCACACCTGGCTTGGGGTATTTATTTAATTTGCTTTAACTATGTGAATTAACCAAAAAATACTAGCATCTTCTCAATAGTTTATCTTCCCATTCAAATACATGGATTATGTCTCTATAGAAGGATTCTATTACATTCTTCAGTAAAGTTTCAGTAGTATTTTTATGTTACTTAACATTTTATTATGAATGGAATCTTTTAATTCTATTTTCTAACTGGTAACTTTTAGGATACATATAAACCACTGATTTTGCAGTAACTATTAGCAAGTAATTATCATATTCACTTCAGTCTGTTTTCATTTCCCATTTTACAGTTTTGGGTAACACGTCCACAATGATGTTCTATAATAGTCTTTGTCTTATTCTCATATTTCATAGGCTTTTATCAGAAAATATGACAGGAAACAAAATGAATCTCCCAATTCTTCTCACTCTATTTCTACCATCTATATACTATTTTATGAGACTCCATAGTTCCACCCACAATTTTTGTGAACAAATTGCTCCAACAATAAGCCTGATGCTCTTTTTATACATCAAAGTCTGGGCACCTGCCTCAAAGTCTCACCTTGGACCCAGAAGCCAGTCTGCCTCCTAGCTGATCATACTTCAAGCTAGTGATAGCTGCTTTGTGTCCATTGAAGGTCACATTTCCTTCCCCACTCAGGAGACTGAAGATTCGGATAGACCCATCCTCATAACCAACAGCTAAGTGCAGCCCATCTGGGGAAGGGCACAAGCAAGTGACTTCTTGTTTAAGCCCCTGAAGGATGAGGATCTGAAAATTTAAAAACAATATAGAGGAGTTAAGCATGTTTTAAGGGAAAGGGTGGGGAAAATTAGGAACAGTAAAATTGAATATCAGTTAATTCCAAATTGTTCCTATGAATGACAGTAGGGCGTGGTGGCGCACGCTTGTTATCCCAGCATTTGGGAGGCTGAGATAGTAGGATCTGGGTTCGAGGCCAGCCTCAGCTACTTAGTGAGGCACTCCGCAACTTAGTGAGACCCAGTTTCAAAATAAAGAATAAAAAATAGGGCTGAGGGTATAGCTCAGAGGTAGAATGCCCCTGAGTTCAATCCCCAGTACCTCAAAAAAAAAAAAAAAAACTATGAATGATAATAAAACTCTTCAATCCCTCACAAGTTACTTAATATAGGAATTAATATTTTTACTAGGCAATGACAAATTTAAGAAAAGGTAAAATCATTTCCTCCAAAGCTCTACATTGGCATAATACATGCACAATTTATGCAGGCAATGAAATAAACAACCAAGTCTTTATCCTAGGTCCATAACATATGATTTTCAATAAACTTATACTTGCTTTAACTGTGCCCCATTTTATGAGAAATACAGTTGTATGGCACTAGAGAACACCAACTGTTTTATTATCCCAAGAAGCTATGGGTGGCAACACACAGTAAAATAATAGCATCTAGGGAATCACACAGTGAATGGACATGATTAAAATGCTTGTGTTTGGCACAAGTTTAGGAAATTCAATGTCACACAAATTCGAAACCTAGCTTAACTACCCTTGGGCCTTATTCTAAGTAAGAAAACGATTCCATTATCATAGCAGAGTAATATTTCTTTCAAATGACTAATATTTATAACTGAAAGCAACCAGAAGAACTTAAAAAACAGAATTGTTAGAGAAAATAGATAATAGAAATAATGATTAGAAATCTAAGTAAGCTCCTATTTGATTTTGATTTTCAGAATTTGGTGGTTGGCTATATAGACTCAAAGGAAACCCATCTTTATACACACACACACACGCACGCACGATAAATCAGAGCTTTCCCACTTTTGCTTCTGTATCTTCAAATATCGGTAATTCATCATCAGCCGAGTTGCTTTGTGACTTACCTTTTCTCCTTTCCTTAAGTCCCAGATGAAAACATGTTCACAGGCTGGTAATGCCACATAGCGTCCTTTCTCACCACGAAGTGTCACAAAGACAATATTACCTTTCTGGCTGCCAATCAGGCCAAAGACGGCACTAGCGACATAGCGTAGGTACTGCTTGGTGAGCCCCATGTTATGTCTGATACCCTAGGTGAGGAAATCTGTGCACATAAACAAAGAAAACTCAGTTCTTTGGGCTCTTTGGTTCTGCCAGGCTAGCAAATACCAACTGCTCATCATGTGGTTAAAAGCATATAACTTGTAGCTTTCTAACCTTTTCCACTCTGACTAAATCAGTGACCTAAAATATCTGGACATTACCATTTTAAAATCCACCGCTAACTCAATATGTAATCCCTCATTCTTTAAGCTTTAAATTATGTACATCGTCATAGTGACCTTATGAATATCTGACATCGAAGCCTCAATGCAGCTAAACAATTCATATCTGCCCACTCCATTATTATCAAAGTTCTGACTGAGAGTAGTAGCCTGAGACTGAACACATCTACCAATGAGTACTGCAAACTTCTAATTAGATAGACACTATTCTAGACACTAGAGATATGGTGTCGAATAACAGAAAAGTCCTGACCTATGACAGTAGTTCCCAATCTCTACATCTAGCTACCTGGAGGGCATATGAAAACACTGCTAGGAACCATCTAACTCCATCTCCTGGCAGTTGTTTCTGATTCACTGGATATGAAGTGGGACCCAAGATTTTTCATTTGTAACAAGTTCCCAAGTGCTTCTGCTGCTGTGGTTCCCGGACCACACTTTGAGAATTAATTATGGTATGTGCAGGACTGTTTTTGATGTCAAAATCCAAGCAGCCACCTCCCTTGACACACATAAATGGTAGAGCAACTTGGTTCACTATTTTTGAAAGATGCCATAGATTCTGCACATCAAATTCAATTAAGATGCGAAATATTAATAAAAGGGACAAGAAAAGAGATGTGTGTCTGCTTTTCCATGTAAAACTGAAAAGCAACCCCCAAACATCCACATGACTCCAAAAACACAGAATACAGAAGTCACAGCTTTTGGGGAGGCTCTTTTCTTTTTGTTGTTTTGTGTATGTGCTTGGCTTAACTCTACAGGGACTGTTTCTGGTTATGATTTGTTTGGATCTACTTTCACAGAAAAATATCAGGTCCCAACTCTTTACTAGCATTTTCTGTTAAGAGTCATTTACTGGCCTTGATGTAGTTTCGTATTTTTCTCACAGGAACCAACATAAAGCCAATTAAAAGTCAAGGAAAGATCATGATAATGCTTTCAACCTTGGCCATTTGACTAATTCTTCCCCAACTTGTCTCATTCCTCCAGCCTCATAAAAGGCAGCTGTTCCTCAAGTTAGTCTATCTACCACTTCTTTCTACAGTATTTTCCAAGAAGATTCATACGGCATGCTTAGGCCAGGACTATATCCAGTCCTGTCTATCTACATGAATACTAATTCCAGAGTTCCAAATACTGGGTGGACATATCTACTTGAATACCTTACAGTGAGTATCACATTTAACATGCCTACAACCAAATCTACATCCCATTCCTAAACTTCTCTCCTTTTTTCTGACTTTTTATTTTGAAACAGGGTCTCACTAGATTGCTGAGAGTCTCACTACTTGTTGAGGCTGTCCTCGAACCTGTGATCCTCCTGTTTCAGCCCCCCAAGTACTGGGATGACAGGCATGTGTCACCATGCCTAGCTTTTTTCTGACTCTTAAGACACACATCATTTTCCCACTGACCCAAAACTTTGTAGTAACCTTTGAATCATTAACAAACAACAACAACAAAATATACATAGCAGCCAAGACTTCAGAGTGCGTAAGGTATGGTAACATATATTATTAGATACCTAGTAAGCACAGTTGTTTGGTAAATAAATTAGTAATCATATGCAAAGAACTTAGCAAAGTGTCTAGTACATCATAAACACATGCATAATAAACTCTCCAAAATAATAAAGGCTATTATTCTTATCCTTGTTTTACAGACAGGAAACTTAGACACAGCAATGCCCAACAGCTAGCCCAGCCATTTGGTTAGTAAGTACCAAAGCCAAATCCCAATCCAGCCAGTTTAACTCCAAAATTTCTGTGTTTAACCATCACGTTAAACTGCTGTTAAACTGCTGCTTTACTCCTCTTATATCCACCAACTCCACCTGGTTGTTTCTCTGAAGTAGGATCTCTTTTTCTGTTTTCAGCCCTTTTAGTTCCAGCTCTTTATCACTGGGTTACTGCACTGGTTTTTCAACCAGCAACTCCACCTCCCTGTTTTTCACTTAAAAGTCATGATATTCACTACCTAACTACTCCAAAGCCCTTAAAAGGGCTTAATGATTTGCTAGTTTTCAAAAACAACTCTTTCTACCCATCCGTCCTCATTTCTCAAATAACCTTTTCTCTTGTCTAGCTGGTTTCCTTCCTTGTCCTGAGACCTCGCCTTCTTGGTATAACCCTTCTCACCTATAACAAGCATTCTCTCATCTACCTATTTGATCCGCAGAGGCCCATTTATTTCCTGGCAAGCCCATTTCGCGCAGTCTTTCCCTTGGATGCAATATTTAAGCTACCTTCCATACAACTTGGTACTAATTACTTTTGCTTAACGTACACAGATCTCGCCTTCTTTTGCAGAGGGTTCACAAACTCATCTTCTTCAGAGACTCCGCCATCACCGCTTCCTACTTCACAGCCTTCCAAAACACGTTTTTTCTGAAGGCGTGTACCGTGGACACAGACCTGTTACGTGTCCCAAAACCTAGGCTGAAGTAAGCAGAAAGTGAGAGGGTTCTGCACACCGAAAACGCAGTCAAGCAACCCCAGGCAAGCCCGCGCACACGCGCGGACAGGCAGCTCTACTCTGCACGCGCCAGCCCCAGGTGTAGCCGAGCAGTCTCCAGGTGCCTGGGTTCTCCTTACCCTAGGGACCGACCGCAAATACCCCCGCCTTGCTGCAGCCGACCCCGCAAAGCCCTCAGCCTGGATTCGTCCGACTCGACCAGCAAAGCAGCAAAGCGAAGGTAGTCCCTAGCAGCCGCGAGCTCAGGACTCACATCAACCTCCACGAGGCGCTGAACGACAGAACCCGCCCACGGGATCCGCCCCTTCCGGCTCTGTTCCGGGAGCCTCTTCCGCCCGACGTTCCCTTCCGCCTTCTAGGAGGAAGTGATGACAGAGTCGCGCTCTGATTGGGCAGCAGCGGCCGGGAGCGGAAGCTGGTGCTTCTCAGCTCCCAGCTTTTGCTGCTAGTCACTCCAGCCTCCGGAGACTTTGGCCTTTAGCACTGCGCGCTCGCTGAGGGCTGTCTGGAGATGTCGCTTGGCCGCCTTCTGCCCGGAGCTTAGCCGGCCCTGCCGCTGCCCGGATGGGACCGCCGTAGTGCTGTGAGAGGCGGGCCGCGGCCCGAGGGAAGGCGGGCCGGGGGCGCGGTCGGCGGCCACCGTACCTGCTGCGGAGCGGAGTGCGGGCTGGGAGGGCTGCGTCTGTCAAGTTTTGGCAAAAATGAACGTGGCGATTCTTTCCTGGCTCTTGCTTGGGTTCCCACCTGAGGCGTTGCCGGGGTCGTGGTTAGAGCAACCGGAGACTGAGTAAACAGACCCAGCACCAGGTCTGGGGTGCCTTAGCTAGGGAGGCGCACGTTCTGGGATGCAGACGAAATGAGACACCTGGGTGTCCTGCGGGTTTTAGCTCCAGAGTCCAGTCCATGTTGCTTCCTCCTGTGAACTGGGCGTTCTATGAACCATGAGCAACTCGGTTCGGGAGCGGGTAGACGCTGAGCCCAGGATGCTGAGTTGCTTGGCTCCCCGCAGTCCCCTGAGTGACATTGGCCTGGCTTTGTGTTTCCACTCTCAGGCCATTTAAAAGGGAAATGACAGGGCTGCCTCCTCCTTGTTTGCTGACTGAGGCTTAGGTGCTCTTAGGTGCTTAGGTGGAAATTAACTCTCCTCTTTTAAGGTTCTGCCCGCTTTTATTCTTGGGCTGCATAGAAGTTTTAGAAATTAGTTCTGATATCTATGTCTGTGCAAAATTAAATCTGATTGATAGTTATGCACGTAAGCTCCTCTGATTGCTTAATGAACAGGACATCTGCAGCTATCCTAGAAATTATATTAGACGTTATCTGATTTTTCTTCATGTTTTTAAGACATGTTCGGCTAATCTACCATATTCAAGAAAATTATAATAGAGAATACATAAAATGAGACTGGATAGCTAGGTGTTTTGAAACATTATTACTGTGGATAGGATGAAGGAGAAGGCAAGAAATTGTAGCACCAGACTATTATTTTAAGAAATAGGGTGTGTGGGGTGACATTTGGATAAGTTTGTATGCTTAATATCTCCTATAGATACAGTGCATTATCTTATAGCAGGAAAATGTGCTTCAATAGAAAACTGCATAGTTTAGATTCTATCTAAATAGCATCTCTTGGGTTATCTGATTTTAAGAAAACTATTTCACAACAATGTAAATGGTAGGTAAACTACATCATTGGTAAATATTTTTTATCTATAGATATGCAAGTTCTCTCTTCTCTCTTAGAAGTTCAGCAGGACTTTTGCCTCCTTTTGCACATTCATTTCAATATTCCTGATCTGTTAATGTGTCTAATTTTGGGATTCATTTTATCTAATATTTGTCTGGGTGCCTTTTGAAATGAAATCTTTCACACGTGTTCACTTTTATATTTCATTGAGTCATAATTTTACCTTTTTAAAAATTTTAACATTTTTAAAAATTATAAGAAGGACTGGACATGGTGGCACATGCCTGTAATCCCAGTATTTGGGAGGCTGAGACAGGAGGATGGCAGATCGAGACCAGTCTCAGCAACTTAGACTCTCAGCAACCTGTCTCAAAACAAAACAAAACAAAAAAAAGGGTTCAGAGGTAGAATACCCCTAGGTTCAATCCCCAGTACCCCCCCACACACAAATATTTAAAATATAAAGGCATAAGGATAGTAAAACTGTAATTTATACATAATGAAATAAACCTGGTAATTATTGAAAGTCAGATGCATGGACTGACTCTCTTTGTACTTTCATGCAGGCCTGTCTAATCAGTGTAAGCATTTTGAAGGATAGATAAACAAGTTAAAAGGTCTCATTTATCTCTTTTAAATGGTACCATTTTCTCTTTATATAGACAAAATTCTTTTTTGTGTTTTTGCTACTGGATATTGAACCCAGGGGCATTCTACCTTTGAGCTATACCTCAAGCCTTATTTTATTTTCTATTTTGAACCAGAGTCTTGCTAAATTGCTGAGGCTGGCCTGGAACCTTTGCTGCTTCTGTCTCAGCCTCCCTCTTTAAACTAAAAGATGACAGGATTTTAGAAAAAAGACAGAAGCTACAGTGTAATGAGAAATGTTTACACTGTATCATTTGAATTATAAAGAATGTATAGTGGATTCTATTTGCCTTTAATTCTTTCTCTTCCAATAAGGTACAAAGAAAATGTGGCTAAAGAAAATAGACCTGATGATTCATTCTGGAACCTTATTTTTGTCCCATGTAGACTTTTTGATTCCACAACATTTACATATTTTAGGAGCCTGTTAGACTGATATCTAGTGTTTGCTTATGAACTTACTCGAAATACAAAAATGATCCATTGATTTGTAGCAGAAAGTCTTGCTCCCCTTTAATGTTATCCAAGATTCTGACTGTGGCTTTAGAATATTTCAGCCTTCCCTTCCTCCTGTCCTCACTTGAGCACTCTGTTCACATTCTATCCTTGGGATTCTTATTCTAAGTCTGGGAACCCTCTCAAATTTATTTGCAAATCTGTGCTTGTGTGAGATCTTGCACACATAGTTTGGGGGTAAAAGATTCTTTATCTTTCCTGTGATTCTCAGAGGGTCTTGTGACCCTGAGAATGTTCAGAGCCACCAGTTCTTCAGGGATGAGGATTTCCTTTCTAGTTTGGGTTTGCTACTCTTTTAGCTTTATTGCCAAGGTATGTGTGTTGGAGGAAGGGGAGATTTTAATCTCTTTTCAATAAGAAAAAATCACTTTATGTTTAGAGATGGAGCTGCAAAAGGATTCAACCTTGGTTTAAAACTATGACACTTCCCATAAAAGTCTGTTAAATTTTGCCCTACAATAAGAACTGTGAACATTACTTATTACTCACTTATCATTCATTGTTTTATGAATAAAGACTTTTAAGAGCCAGGAAGACCCAACAAACAGTACTAACAAGATTTGATTAGAAATATAGGAGAACTACCAGAGTGTATGTAAGAGAAAATAATAGCTTCAAGGAGGAAATAATCAATTGTAAATAGGACTGAAATTTGATTAATTCTTGGGTTTGACATGTGGAAGTTATCCTTGACCTTGGAAGCAGTTTCACCACTGTTGGAGAGCAGAAGCAAAACTTAAGTAGCTTCAATAAGTAGAAGAAGAGGAAGCAGCACACAAAGCATTGCTCTCAAGAATTTAAGAGGTGGAAAAGAGGAGTTTGTTATTCTGAAGAAATGGGATAGGACAAGTTTTTGAGAATCATAGGACTGAGCGTAAAGGAAGGTCACAATGTTGTGAAGGGAGAATTGATGCTAATACTTCTTTTAAAAGAAACCTGGTCAAGCAGGTGGAGTGGAGCCAAATGAAGGCCATTTGGCTTGCTTAAACATGCAGAGCATACACTAAAATCACTTGGAATTTGGAAAGAGTGGGTAAAAATAGATTTTGAGCTGAAGAAAAGTTGAGGTAATTTGAACTATGAGTAGCAGGAAGAAGAGAGTAGTGGGAATAGTATAGGTTTTATTACCAGCTCATTCTAGATTTGAATCTCAGGGTCCTAGTTATGCATATGTTTACTAGCTATGTTTCTTAGTCAGGTTTCTCTGAACTGGCTATTGAACCTCTGAGTCTTGATGCCTTCACTGTGAAGCAAGAGTTCTAATCCCTACTTTATGTATTTTTTTACAAGGATGAGAAAACATATTTGTAACATATCTAATACTCTATTGGCTCACTGCCACTGTCATAGTGGTCTTTTGGGGTTGCCACATTAAAGCTCCCAGATTTATCTCTGAAAAATCTCCTGCTTTTGGTATTGTCACTTTTTGAAAGAAATTGTCTTGCTTCTCCAATCTAAATCAGCTCCCCCAGTTCTTTATAATATTTATCACAGACTTTAACTGTGTATTTATTTCTGTGATTATATGGTTGCATGATTTTTTTTTTTTTTTTTTTTGGCAGTACTAGGGCTTGAACCCATGTTTTCATGCATGCTAGGCAAGTACTTTACCCCTGAGCTACTAGCCTAACAGCTTGATTGCATGATTTTTGTGGCTTTGTTTCTTCCACTAGACAGAAACCCAGAACCTAACAGTGCTTGAGTGAATGACTGTTTAGGATATAGTAAGCAAATAAGCATTTATTATTGCATCATTTCTGTGGCTCAGGAATTCAGAAGAGGCTTAGTTGCATGCTTCTAAGTGAACGCCATTTGGGGTCTCTTGAAGTTGTAGTGAAGGTGACAGCTGGGGCTAAAGTCTTTTAAGTCCTGAGGCTGGAGGACCCACTTCCACAGGGGTTCATTCATCCGCCTGGCAGATGATGCTGGCTGTTGGCAGGAACTCTCAATTTCTTCCCAGGTGGGCCTTCCCATGGCTTGAATGAATGTTCTCGAGTCATGGGGGCTAGCTTTCTCAAGAGTAGTTTAAGAAAGAACAAGGAAGAAGATGCATGATCTGTTCTGACTCATCCTTGGAAGTCACACAGTGGTATTTCTGCAATGTCCTATTGGTTACACAGGCTAACCCTACTTTTTGTGGCAGGCTACCACACAAGGACACAAATACCAAAAGATAGATGTCATTGAAGGACACCTTACAGACTGTCTACCATCTGTGCTACATAGGATCACAGAAAGTGGACCACAAAGGGTTGAAACAATTGCCAAATAGTATTGATGGAGGGACTGACTAATGTAGGAAAGCATGCATTTACTTTGGCAACAATCAGGACTGCTGAATACATGATTTTTCTTTTTTCTTTTTTTTTTTTTTTTTCCTAGTGGCACAGAAAAAGAAAGACAACAGATGTTTGGTTTATCTAGGAATTAAGCCATTGCAAGGGAAGTGGTGAAATTGAAATATATATAAGAATGTGTCTTAATTCAGCAATTTGTATATGTTTTGTTCAGAGTCTACTAGAGTTAATTGAATGTAGAGATATTTGCCTTAAAATTCTAAAGAATCTGGATTCAAAATTGTACTTGCAATATGATCTTACCTATCAGAGAACAAAAATAGGAATTATATCAAAATTTGAGGGTATTTTTCCTTCTCTCTATCTTTTTGGTACTTTTTAATGTTTTATAAGCAGGTATTATTTGGAAACGTTATTTTGGTTTATTTATGTATTTAGGCATTGAGGACTGAACCCAGGATCATTCTACCTCTGAGCTACACCCCCAGCCCTATTTTATTTTTTTGGAACAGGGTCTCACTAGGTTAATGAGAGTCTCAGTGTTTGCTGAAGCTGTTCTTAAACCTGTAATCCTCCTGTCTCAGCCTCCCAAGTAGTGGGATTACAAGCATGCACTACCATGCCCAGCAGGAAAACTTATTTTAAAGAAACAATTTTGTCCTAAAAGTTGGCATTCAAGTCTGAAAACTGAAAATTCTGCATATGTTTAATGAGATTTTTTTAAATACCATGTTTAAGAACTTTCAGTCTGAGTCATTGTCATCAAAAGTCTGCATATTTTTTGATATTATGAATTTTTGTAAAGTGTCTTCCCATTGAGCTTGAGACAGTTAAACTATGACAGATTGATATGGTCTCTATCTGTCTTTCATTCATTTTGAATAATTGTGAATAGATGAGCAAAACTCTTGGTCACCTCCAGTTTCAAAGGCTGATTGGCTGGATTAAGCACTGTCTGCATAAAAGTAATTTTTTTTATCTTAAAATAATTTCAGAGAACTACTGAGTACAAAAATAAATGTATTCTTCTCATACAAATTTATCATGGTATAATCTATAAGAAACTGAAATTATTACATAAATGGTTACGTTTCCTACTTCATAATGTTGATACAGGAACTAGCATATTGCACTAGATCTGCATTCCATTCCAGTTAGTATCCCATGTCTCAGCAATAAACACCAATGAATTAGATGTGGAAGGGTATGTTTGTTCTCTGTGGCTCTGACAACATAGGATCCTACTGAAAAACTTTCAAAAAGAAATCTCCTGTGTCAACTTTCTTTGCCTCATCAACTCTCTACTCTCATGTATGTCTGTTTTACCAGCAACCTCCAACTTGCCAAACCCATGGATCAGTTCTTGGTCTTCTAGCTCAACCTGTTGGTAGCATTTAACTCAAGCACTTCTGCTTCGAATATTTTCTATACTTGGCCTTAGGTTACCATACTTTCTTGGTTTTCCGTTCTTTCTAACCATTCCTCTTCTGCCTCACTCTCTGACTTGTTTTCCTTCCAAGCTCTCAATTTTGCTGTAGGACCCAGTCCTTGGACCTCTTTTTTCCTACTTGTATTTATTCTCTAGACAATCTTGTCCAGTTCCTATGCCTTTAAATACTGTCCATATAAGACTTTCAGATTTTATCTCTAGCCCAACCTCTTCTCTGAGCTCTAGCCTCAATCAATTGCTTAACATAAACACTTGACAACATAATGAGCATCTCAAACTTAGCACACCTAAAAAGAGTTAAGGGGGGAAAAATCCTTTACTTGTCACTCTACCCTACAACCTACTCCAATCTCCTTCTTCTCTGTAAGTAGCATTACCAGCTACTCAGTCGATCCAGCAAGTAATCTAGGAGTCGTCTTTGGGTCTGTCCCCCACACCTTCTATATCCTAGTCTTATTGGCTCTCCTTTCAGATCACATTCCAGGGCTAACATTCTTCATCTCCCACATCTCACCTAGGTTACTACGGTTCTTGATTTGGTCTCTGCCTCTTGCCCCCTCATGATTTCATTGTAGCTGTAGTAATCTTTTTGCTTATTATTTTTATTTAGTTATTATCTTGATCAAGATCCTCTTAATATCTTCCCCTCATATTTAGAATAAGATGCGAATTCTTACCCTGGCTTGCAAGCTGTGTCATCTGATCTTTCCCTCTCACACCAACCTCATCACCTATCGCTCATACTCAGCTTTTCCACTCTTGCCAAACTGACCTCCTGGCCCTTCCTGGATTACAGCACATTCCTTCCTGCCCTTTTGGCTTTTGCATTTGTTCTTTCCTTACCTAGAACACTCTGCTAGCCTCGCCTGGCTTCTTCTCTCACTTTAACTCCCCACTCAGATATCACCCTTCCTCCCATGCTAATTGCCTCTAGTCATTTTATTAGATACCTATTTGTTTCTTCATCATCTCTCATTTCTTCTCCCTGAAACATAAGCTCCCGAAGGGCAGGGACTTGCTGTCATTTCACCAGTGTATACCCGGTTCCTGGAACAGTACCTAAAACATAACAGATGCTTGTCAAAGTTAATTGAGCTAGTGAATCTACCATATTACTGGAACGTCTGACTTATTGGCAAAGTAAGAATCCTTTTACTGGTGAAATTTCCCATGACCTTGCTCTAGTACTTGACACTCTAAGGCTTCCACCTCTCCTAAGAACAATCTTTCAGTACAGCCACTTTCCACATCACTATCATACACCATGTCCTCTAAATTGCCAAGTCCCACTCACTCTGCCTTTGTATATTGCCTCTTAAATCCATGCCTCCTCTTTGCTACTTAGATGAAACCTTCAGAGTGAACTTTCTAAATTATGTATGTTATTTCTTGTAGCATCTCGCACTTCTAAAAAAATAATAGGCACTCAGTGAGCATTGAATGAAAAGTCCTGTTTCTGGAAAGTAGAACTGGTGGGCCACATGATTGCTTTAATAGATATAATACTTTGAAAATGATTTATGCTTAAACAATCGTCCTTTATTCCTATTTTTGGAAAAGCTGTAGCAGTTCTTTGTTGTCCATTATTTTAAATGGGGACCATTTAAGTGGCTATCATCACTTAATGTACTATTGGAGCATTTCACAGTAGCGTTTTGTTTTTGATTTAGTAGAATTAAAGTACTAACTTTACTTTTCTATTAAAAGGATTCTTTCTTTGCTCTTAAGATAAAGTCTTCAGGGAACATTGAATTGCTGAGGAATTTGGGGAAAGACAAGCTGAATTTCCCCTTCCATGGATCCGTTGGGAGCACCTTCCCAGTTTGTGGATGTGGACACACTACGAAGTTGGGGTGACTCATGTGAAGATGAACTGAATTTTTCTGATGCTACAGCTAAAACATTTCAGGAAGATACTATTAGATCACCCTTTCTTTATAATAAGGATATCAATGGAAAAGTGGTTCTTTGGTAATTTTTTGATTATATTATATAATACTTTCTCATACTTTCTTCTTCTTTTTTTTTTTTTCGGTACTGGAGATGGAACCCAGGAGCATTCTACCTCTGAGCTACACCCCCAGTCCTATTTTTTATTCTTTATTTTGAAACAGGGTCTCACTAAGTTGCAGAGGGCCTCACTAAGTAGCTGAGGCTGGCCTCGAACCTGGATCCTCCAGTCTCAACCTCCCAAATGCTGGGATTACAAGCGTGCGCCACCACTCCCGGCTCTCATACTTTCTTCTAAACTTCTTTTTTGTAAACTTTAGCATTGAAATATTGCCCTATACATTATACACTTGCTCTCTCACATATAATTTTATTGAAATAAAATGACATACAATAAACTATACATAAAGTGTATAATTTCATAAATTTTGACATATGTATTTATCCATGAAGTCATCATTTCACATTATTAAGATATTAGATATATCCAGCACCTCAAAAGTTGTTTTTTGTTCCTTTATAATCTTTCTCCTGCCATTCATTGTATTTTTTTTTTTTTTTTTTTTTGTGGTACTGGGGATTGAACTCAGGGGCGTTCTACCTTCGAGCTATACCCCCAGCCCTATTTTTTATTCTTTATGTTGAAACCAAGTCTCACTAAGTTGCAGAGTGCCTCACTAGATAGCTGAGGCTGGCCGCGAACCCGGATCCTCCTGTCTCAGCCTCCGGAATGCTGGGATTACAAGCGTGCGCCACCATGCCCGGCTCATTGTATTTTCTAGAATTTTATATAAATGGAATCATGTTACATTTTCTATCTAGCTTCTTTCTTTCATTCAGCATAATTATTTGTAAGTTCAGCTATGTCAGTATTTCAGTAGTTAATTGCCCTTTGTGTGTGTGTGTGTGTATGTGTGTTTTACTGGGAGTTGAACTCAGGGGCATTTTACCTCTGAGCTATACCTTGAGCCCTATTTCATTTTTCTTGAAACAGTCTTAATAAGTTATTGAGGCTGGCTGGCCATGAACTTGCGATCCTCCTGTCTTAGCCTCCCAAGTACTGAGATAACAGGAGTGCACTACCACACCTAGCTAGTTCTTTGCTTTTTAACAATTTAAATTGTTAATTCACCAATTTAAATTGTATAATCCAGTGGTTTTAGTATATTTATAGAGTTGTGTAACCATCATTATAATAACTTTAGAAAGCCTTTATCAATCCAAAGTCTTCCCCTTGGCTCTCAGTTTTAGGCAACTACTGATATATTCTGTCATTGTACATCTGCCTATTTTTGACATTTCATATAGATGGAATCAATATAATAAAATATGAGGAGTTCTTGTGAATGTTTTCAATGCAGTACAAATCAGTACCTCATTTCTTTTTCTGGCTAAATAAATTTCCATTATATGGATATACCATATTTATTAATTCATTAGTTGATGGACATTTGGATTGTTTCTGTGTTTTGATTGTTAGGACTAATACTGTCATTTCTAAATTCTCTAAACCAACCACTTTCAGCTTTGTAAGCATTCTATTACAATGAAAGAGAAATAGGTAGTAAGAATATATGACATGATGATTTTGTGAGTTTCAGGAATATAGTAAATACATTAAAGCTCAAAGATATGAGTTAATTTATATGTATTTACTTATTTACTTTATTTATCTATTTGTTTGTTTGTTTATTGTTATTTTTGGTACTGGGAATTGAATCCAGGGTGTTCTACCTCCAAGCTACACTTCTGGCCCTTTTTATCTTTTTTATTGAAACAGAGTCTTGCTAAGTTGCTGAGGCTGACCTTGAACCTGAGATCTCCTGGTCCAGCCTCTCAAACACTGGGATTGCAGGTGTGTGCCACCATGCTTGGCACCAGTTAATTTTCTGAACCAGGAATTTCTTTTCTACTATTGCTTAGCTTGTGAACTAGCAAAACCAACATTGTGAGGGGGGTAAAGATAGAATGTTTTGAAAGAATTCAAAACTAGGTCTCTTACCTCCTCTCCCCCATTTGCTCTTTATTGTTTCCTTAGGAAAGGAGATGTGGCATTACTGAACTGTACAGCTATTGTGAATACCAGCAATGAAAGTCTCACAGATAAAAATCCTGTGTCAGAAAGTATCTTCATGCTCGCAGGGCCTGATTTGAAAGAGGACCTTCAGAAACTTAAAGGTGAGTGAATTGTCTAAGGTATATCATTGCCTAAAAAACATTTATTTTTATGCCCCTCTGCCTTGAAGAAGTATGTTTTGTTTTTAAGTGAGAAAATTATGTAGATGTAGCTATAGTTATTTTATAAGCTGTTTTAAATAAAAACAGCTTTTGAAAGCCCAAGAATGTAAAACTCATCTGTAGTGTTGATGAATTTTAAAAGGACAGTCACTATAGCTAATTAGGTCTTTGGTAGCATTTTCCTGGCTGTATATTTTCTTGCACTGATAAGCCTTATAAAATAACTATCCTGAAATAATAATTTCTCGTCATTATTTGTGTTGGTAGAAAATTTCTTATATACATATTGGATATCAAGTGTTACACTTCTGAATCAACTTACTGATAAATTCAAAGTGCATTATAAGAGCACATGTATTCTTAATTAATTTGTGCTTGCTACTTGTGTTTTTACCAGAACATGCCTCTGGCAATATTTCTTTAGAAATGAGGATAGTAAAACCTTGTTGGTTTAGAATCTTATTTGCCCATGTTTGCATTAATTTTTATTACTAACATAGAGTCCCTTTGTTATTGTTATTTGAGCCCAAATTCATTATTTTCAAACTAGGACTAAAAAATGAATGACTGTATAAAATGGCTCACAACTGATTAGAAAACAGATTAATATTCTTTCTGTATAATTTTTTCTTCTAGGTTATTGATTTTTATGTAAATAATTTTCTATGTACCTGGCACTGATTCAATCCCAAACTTTTAGTACAAGTGTAAACTCCCTCTCAATAAAGTCAAACAGTTTAGTTTTTCTTTCAGTTCCATCTTTGTTTTGACAAGATCCCTCCTGGAACCCTCTATTCTCTCCTTCCATGTTGGACTGCTTTCTATACTTACCCCATGTTTACTGCCCTGGAACTATGTTTAACATCATCCTAGGAAATTCTCCTGTTTAATGGCTCAGACTCACATTTCCTAGGTCTCATGCCTTCTCTTACATTAGTGAACTCCTTCGTTTTGTCAGTGAATCTACCAGATTTCTGAGAAGAGTGCAGGGGAGCAGAATTCTTGAGCTCTCACTTCTACCTTCAGACTTAATTGTTAATTTGACTAGAAATAGTCCAGTTTGGAAGTCATTTTCCAGAATTTTGAAGGCATTGCTCTATTTTCTATTTTGACTATTCTTGTTGAAAAATCTGATGTATGTATGTATTCTTTGTATGTTACCAATTTCTTACTGGAAGCTTTATAATCTCAATCTCATCTTTATTTCTTATGTTCTAAAATTTCACAGTGATCTGCCTTCATGTGGTGTAGGTATTCTGAGGCTCTTCATGGTTGGAAATGCAAGTCTTTCAGTTCTGAGGAATTTCTTGCTTTATTTTTTTAATAGTTTCTTCTTGTACTCTCTCTTCTCTCTGAAGAAATACTAATTGTAGTTGTTCTTTCTTGTTTAATCTTGCATTTGTCTTATCTGTTATCCCTTATTTTTGTTTTACTTTCTGGATGATTTCCTCAACTTTAGTTTTAACTATTCTATTGAACTTTCATTTCTGCTATCATAGTTTTATTTGGCTATAACTATTATGGAAGTGCATTTCCTGTTCTCTGAATATCCTTTTTTTTTTATAGCATTCTTGTTTTGATTCAGGGATACTATATTTTCTCTTATCTCCAAGGATAGTATTCATGGCGTCAGGATCCAGGGGTTGTATTTAAGTTCCCTTCCCTGCATTGTGTATTTCTTGAATACTAATTTGTGTAGTTCCTCCTTTGTTTTAGTTAGAGCCTGCCCTCACTTCCTGGTGATCGTGAAGTTTTAGCTGTATTGAGGAGGGAGGAATTGAAAAACTAAGGAGAAGCTAAGTGTTCAGATTTCTGTCCAAGGTGGTCTAACAAAGTACCACAGACGGGTGACTTAGAAACAACAGACATTTACTTCTCACGTTCTGAAGGCTGGAGGTCTGAGATCAGGGTGCCAGTGGGTCAGGTCTGGTGGGGACCTCTTCTGAGTGGAGACTGCCAGCTTCTCACATTGCAGAGAGAAAAACAAGCTCTCTGGATACTCACAGCAGGACACTAATCCCATTCCTGGGTGCTCCATCTTCATGACTTCATCCAGTACTTCCTAAGGATCCCGCCTACACTGGGCGTGGTGGCGCACGCTTGTAATCCCAGCATTCGGGAGGCTGAGACCGGAGGATCCGGGTTCGCGGCCAGCCTCAGCTACCTAGTGAGGCACTCTGCAACTTAGTGAGACTCGGTTTCAAAATAAAGAATAAAAAAATAGGGCTG
>PVLC010030199.1:0-19667 GCA_004027655.1 Graphiurus murinus | reverse complement strand
CCTATTTTATTTTATTTTTTTGCAGTACTGGGGATTGAACTCAGGGGCATTCTACCTCCGAGCTATACCCTAGCCCTATTTTTTATTCTTTATTTTGAAACAGGGTCTCACCAAGTTGCAGAGTGCCTCACTAAGTAGCTGAGGCTGGCTGTGAATCCGGATCCTCCGGTCTCAGCCTCCCAAATGCTGGGATTACAAGTGTGCGCCACCACAACTCACTAAGTTGCAGAGGGCTTGTTAAGTTGTTTGTAACAAACAAATGGTTTTCTAGAAAACTGTCAATAAATGAATCTACCCCTCTTGTTAAAAATTTCCTTACTTCACATGGAGTCAAATTATATAAATCAATTGGTCTTATTTGGGTCTAAATCAAAGTAATAGTATTAAAAACCTACTAGAATCCTTCTAATACTTAAAAAAAATTTTTTTTTAAGGTACTGGGGATTGAAACCATTGAACTATATCCCTAGCCCTTTTAACTTTTTAAATTCTTTATGGTACTAGGGATTGAAGCTAGGACTACTCTACAACTGAGTCACACCCCCAGCCCTTTTCCTCAAACTTTCAATCCTCCTGTCTCAGCCTCTCAAGTATTGGGATTACAAATCTGTGCCACCACAACCAGCCTTTTTTTTTTTTAAATTTGAGACAGAGTCTCCCTAAATTGCCCAGATTGGCCTCAAACTTGTGATCTTCCTTCCTCAGCCTCCCGAGTAGCTGGGATTACAGGTGTGCACAACTACATGGAGCATTTCCCAGGGCTTTTTTATTAAGATTACAGTAATCATGAGTAGATGCCACTGTTCTGTCAATTTAATTTTCCGCACTATAGCAGGTAGCAGACTATATTGTAGAAACCTTTTTCTTTCAGATTCCAAAGTCCATCAAATGCCCTCATGGTCAAGGTGACATATTATCTACCACAATAAATAAATGAACATAGACCAACACTGGGCATCAATTCCCATTTGAAAGAATTGGGTTTCACTGGAAGTTACAAGCAGAATCTGTGCCATCAGCTTCCATGGCAATAGCAATTTTTGACAGTAAGCAATCTAGTGGGTCTAGAGACCCACTAAGTGAGACTGGAAGAATGGGCTGATAGCAAAATGAAAATGAATCAGGACAGTAGCAGTAAGAATGGGTGTTAGGGAAGCAAAGAATCAAGATATTTTGGAGGATGGCATCTGAAGAATAATACCAAGAAGTCAGGGCCTTGGTTACTTATGGAGGAAACCAAAGAAGGTATTTTAAAGGTATGTACTTCATAGTGTCAGGCAAACCAAGAATCAAGACTGCGTTTGCCACATACAAACTATGTAGACCTGAGCAAGCTGGTTATCCCCTTAAATCTCAATCTTTTTTTTTTTTTCAACTGCAAATGAGACTAATACCACTAATTGTTATTATTGTTAGGATTGTTAAAAGAAATAACAGATTATACATAAAAAGTGCTTAAGAACAGGGTCTAGCACATACATGTAGCTAAAGGTGGCTCTTATTGTTTTCTACGACACTAAGAAGTCACAGCAACAATTGAGAGTCGGGAGTGGTAGCGCATGCTTGTAATCCCAGCATTTGGGAGGCTGAGACCAGAGGATCTGGTTCGAGGGCAGCCTCAGCTACCTAGTGAGGCCCTCTGAAACTTCCTGAGACCCTGTTTCAAAATAAAGAATAAAAAATAGGGCTGGGAGTGTAGCTTGGAGGTAGAATGCCCGAGTTCAGTCCCCAGTACCACACACACACAAAAAAACAAACAAACAAACAATTGAGGCTGTATTAGGACCTGCCTACCAAACTGGTGTTCTAACAGACTCCATACCAAACTCTAAGAAACAATATTATGAATTGGGATACTTTTAAAATATGCTAACTTTTTTTTTTTTTGCGGTACTGGGGATTGAACTCAGGGGCACTCTACCTCTGAGCTATACTCCCAGCCCTATTTTTTTATTCTTTATTTTTTGAAACAGAGTCTCACTAAGTTGCAGAGGGCCTCACTAGATAGCTGAGGCTGGCTGCGAACCCAGATCCTCCGGTCTCAGCCTCCCAAATGCTGGGATTACAAGTGTGCACCACCACGCCCAGCTCAAAATATGCTAACTTTTAAGGCCACCATTAATTAGCTGAAGAGTTTGTGAATAGAATGAGAAGAAAAGAAAACTTATATGCTTAAGATTGTAAAAGCAAGCTAAAAGGTTCTGGGCAAGATTAGAGGGAGCTACAACTTGGGCAATTTGTGTGTGTGTGTATGTAGGTTTATCTCTTTTTTCCTTATATATCAATGTATATTATACATATACATATATATATATATATATATATATATATATATATATATATATATATAATTTATTTTTTTGGAAGGGGGCAGAACTTGGGATTAAACTCAGGGGCATTCTACTTCTGAGCTACATCCCCAGCCCTAGTTTCCTCCCTCCCTCCCTCCTTTCTCTCTCTTTCGTCTCACTAACTTGCGGAGGGCCTTACTAAATAGCTGAGGCTGGCTGTGAACCTGTGATCCTCCTGTCTTAGCCTCCCAAGTACTGGGATTATAAGCACGTGCCACCACACCCAGCTTTATATTTCAATATATTTAAGCAAATATTTATTAAGTACTTTCCACATGCAACTGCTATACTATACAATGCAAAGGTCACATAGAAGGTGAATACTGACAAGTTGAAATTCAAAGTTTTTATGGAAATGTAAATGGCCAAGAACAACCAAAATAATCTTAAAGAATAGCAACATAGCTCTGGAGGATTTACTACCAGAGTTGAAGATTTGTGTGTGTGTGGTACTGGAGATTGAACCCAGGGGCATTCTACCTCTGAACTATACCCTCAGCCCTATTTTATTTTTATTTTGTAACAGGGTCTTGCTAGGTTGGTGAGAGTTTCACTACATGCTGAGACTGTCCTTGAACCTGTGATCCTTCTGTCTCAGCCTCCCGAATACAAGGATTATAAGCATGTGCCACCACGTCCAGCTCAGAGTTCAACATTTTGATAAAGACCCACACATATAACATGTTCAGGTCGGGCATGGTGGCGCACGCTTACAATCCCAGTACTTGGGAGGCTGAGACTGGAGGATCTGGTTCGTGGCCAGCCTCAGCTACCTAGTGAGGCTCTCCACAACTTAGTGAGACCCTGTTTCAAAATAAAGAATAAAAAATAGAACTGGGGGTGTAGCGTGGAGGTAGAATGCCTTTGGGTTCAATCCCCAGTACTGCCAAAAAAATAAGTAACATGTTCACATAATTTATCATAAAAGAAACAATCAAATTTCAATTGTTCAACTGCTGGATCAAGTGAGTATAACATTGAAAAAAAGAATCCTCAGCTCTACCTCACAGCATATAAGAAAATCAGATGGACTATAGATCTAAATATGAAAGGTAAAACAATGAAAATTTTAGAAAAGACAAGAGACTATTTTCATGACATTGTGACAGATACATTTCTTAAGTAGAATGTAAAAATGCTAACTACATACAGCAAACATCAATGAACTGAACTACATTAAAATTAAGAACTTCTGTTCAAGCCAAGCATGGTGGCACATGCCTGTAATCCCAGTACTTGGGAGGCAGAAACAGGAGGATCACAAATTCAAGGTCAGCCTTGACACCTAGGTGTGACCCTGGGGGTGTGGCTCAGATGTAGAAAGCCCCTTTGTTCACTCTCCAGTACTAAAAAAAAAAAAAAAAAAAAAAAAAGATGCCTTTTTTAGGGGGGGAGGGGAGTGGGGTACTGGGGATTGAACCCAGGGGTATTCTACCTCTGAGCTACATCCCCAGCCTAATTAAGGAAAAAAAAAAAGTCTCGCTAAGTTGCTGAGGCTGGCCTTGAACCTATGATCCCCTTGTCTCAGCCTTCCAAGTACTAGATTATAGGCGTGCACCACCAGGTCTTGCTAGATGGCCAATTTTAACAGTGTTGAGACTAATTTAAGTTAAAAAAACAATCCAACAACAGTATGAATATACTTCTTTTTCCCTTCTTTTTGTGGTACTGGGGACTGAACCCAGGGGCATTTTACCTCAGAGCTATATCCTCAGTCTCACTAGGTTGATGAGAGTCTCACCATTTGCTGAGGCTGTCCTCAAACCTATGATTGTTCTGTCTCAGCCTTCTAAAGGATTACAGATAAGCCGGGCGTGGTGGCGCACGCTTGTAATTCCAGCATTTGGGAGGCTGAGACAGGAGGATCCTGGGTTCCCAGCCAGCCTCAGCTATCTAGTGAGGCACTTGGCAATTTAGTGAGACCTTGTTTCAAAATAAAATAATAAAAAATAGGACTGGGGGTAGAGCTTGGAGGTAGAATGCCCCTGAGTTCAATCCCCAGTACCAAAAAAATAAATAAATAAAGGATTACAGATGTGTGCCACTGTGTCTGGCTATGAGTATACTTAATACTATTGCCTTGTATACTTAGAAACGGTAAGGTATAAGCCAGGCGTGGTGGTGCATGATTGTAATCCCAGCATTTGGGGGGCTGAGGCTGGAGGATCTGGGTTTGCAGCCAGCCTCAGCTACCTAGTGAGGCATTCTGCAACTTAGTGAGACCCTGTTTCAAAATAAAGAATAAAAAATAGGGCTGGGGGTGTAGCTCGGAGGTAGAATGCCCCTGAGTTCAATCTCCAGTACCACACACACACACAAAAAGAAACGGTAAGGTGTGAATTTTATATTTTTTGCCACAATTAAAAACAAACAACAAAGCCGGGCGTGGTGGCACAAGCTTGTAATCCCAGCATTTGGGAGGCTGAGACCAAAGGATCCAGGTTCCTGGCCAGCCTTAGCTACCTAGTGAGGCACTCTGCAACTTAGTGAGACCCTGTTTCAAAATAAAGAATAAAAAATAGGACTGGAGGTGTAGCTCAGAGGTATAATGCCCAGTACCACAATCCCCAGTACCACACACACACAAAAAAAAAGTCATGTGCTTATTGCTCCACATTACCAATTTGCTACAATGAAAATGCCAGACAATACCAAGTATTGGTTAGTGAGGAAAAAAGAATGGAACTCTCATTCTCTGCTGTCAGTAGTATCAACTGATAGGAGTTTGGAAATTCCAGTTCTTGTCCTAATTACATGCCCATCTGAATATATTCACTATACATACTCATGAAAAGATACATACTAGAATTATTTTATAGTTATTAAAAGTGAAAATGAGCTGGGTGTGGTGGTGCACGCTTGTAATCCCAATACTTGGGAGGCTGAGACAGGAGGATTGAAGGTTCGTGGCCAGCCTCAGCAACATGAGGCTCTCCATAACTTGATGAGATCTTGTTTCCAAATAAAGAATAAAATAGGACTGGGAGTATAGCTCAGAGGTAGACTATCCTTGCGTTCAATCCTAGTACCCCCGACACATACACACACACACACACACACACACACACACACACACACACACACACAAAGTGGAAATGAGTGTTTACCTATGGTAAAATGGATAAACTGTACTATGTATGTGTGTGTGTGTGTACAATGAATTACATATTCATGAGAATAAACAAATTATAACTTTCTGCAATAATATGAATGGTTCATAAAATCATACCTATGAAGTCAGAAAAGGAAACAAACTAATGGTTCCATTTATTTGAGGCTCAAAATCAGGCAAAATGAACGTATGGTGTTAGAAGTGAGGATAATGGTTACCCTTAGAAGGACAGTGACTTAAGAGGGCAAGTGGGCTCTGGTAATGTGCTTTTTTCATTCTCCTTTCTTAAAATCCAAATGGGGGTTATAATGGTGCGTTCATTTTGTGAAAACACACTGAATCAAATTCAGGATCTCTTGAACACTGCTAGAAGATGATTACATTCATACAAAGGTAAATAAAGGTAGATAAAGTCCTATTGGGTTACAGGTAGGCCACCTTAACCCTTATTTTCTGATATAAAGTTAATAGGGACCTCTAATAAAACCGATTTAAAATTTAGCCAGGAAAGAGCCTGAGCCTCTATCTTCACTTGCAACCCTATGGCCACATACAGACAATTGTTCCCACATGCCACTACTCTGAACAAGGTTAGAGCTCCCTCTAGCACTTTTAACTAAGGAAACACTGCAGGCCCTTACAGAGTTGACACAGTTTGGTGCTGCCCACGGTTAAATGCAATATGGCGATTTTTATTTTTAATTTGCTTTAATTGTTGCTATGATATGAATAATTAATAGGCTGCCTATGCCAGTTTTGTAAAGTTCACAGTACAGAAAGCCAGGAGAGAAATATCTACTTAGAAAGGAGGCTTAAAAATGGTTATAACTGCTATAATATTGGAGAATTCAGAATATTTATTCATGATTTGTGGCAACATTATGTTCCACCACAAAGAAACATGCTACTAAAAGCACTTCCTACTAAGAAATCTTGCTGGTCCCATCTATTTTTCTATTTGTGGCTGAATAACTACCGTACCTATAATACTGCATAAGAGCAAAGTAGGTCAGTGTTAGGAGAACCTTGCTCTTTGGTGGAAGAGAATAGGAAGGTTTGGCTGTAAACACTTAACCTAGTTCCATCTATTCTAAAACAAGTATTTATTAGCATTAAATAACCCCCTGGACAATAGAGACCTATTCAACTTGAAGCCTGTATTATTTCCCCATGTTTGTAAACTCCTTCCTTCACTGGCATCTCAACCACTGGAAATTATGATAATTTCAATGCCTCCACTCAAAAATGTCTACTCACATGCCAGGCGTGGTGGCGCACGCTTGTAATCCCAGCATTCGGGAGGCTGAGACCAGAGGATCCGGGTTCGCGGCCAGCCTCAGCTACCTAGTGAGGCACTCCGCAACTTCGTGAGACTCGGTTTCAAAATAAAGAATAAAAAATAGGGCTGGGGGTGTAGCTCGGAGGTAGAATGCCCCTGAGTTCAATCCCCAGTACCGCAAAAAAAAAAAAAAAAAAAAAAAAAGTCTACTCACATGTGGGTATCATCATAAAGTGTTATCTACACAGAATTTGAGCAGGTGCTAAAAGTTCAATGATTAAAATACACACAATCATTCTGGGAATGCATCCAGAAATAAAAGGGGTTTTATTTTTCATTGTTGGATTTCAAATCCTTCCCTCACTCTGAAAGAAATACTGTTTCAATCCTTGTTAAATCAATATACAGAGCCGGGCTTGGTGCATGCTTGTAATCCCAGCATTTGGGAGGCTGAGACTAGAGGATTTGGGTTCTCAGCCGCCTCAGCTGCTTAGTGAGGCACTCTGTAACTTAGCGAGACCCTGTTTCAAAATAAAGAATAAAAAAACAGGAGCTGGGCGTGGTAGTGCACGCTTATAATCCCAGCATTTGGGAGGGTGAGACCGGAGGATCCAGGTTCGAGGCCAGCCTCAGCTACCTAGTGAGGCCCTCTGCAACTTAGTGAGACCCTGTTTCAAAATAAAGAATAAAAAATAGGGCTGGGGGTATAGCTCGGAGGTAGAATGCCCCTGAGTTCAATCCCCAGTACTGCAATAAATAAATAAATAAATAAATAAATAAATAAATAAATAAATAAAATAATAATAATAGGGCTGGGGCTGTAGCTTGGAAGTAGAATGCCCCCAGGTTCCATCCCCAGTACTGCAATAAATAAATAAACAAACAAATAAATAGATAAATAAATAAACAAACATATAAACCCAGATAATTAATAAGTTCCTTGAATCTAGGAGGGAGAATGAGAGAAAGAAAAAGAAAAGAATGTAAAGAGTCACCTTAAAATTAAATTCATTTTAAGTAAGACTAGTAGGAGTTATGTCAATATTCTGAATTCTCAAGATTTAAAAGGTATTTTTTAAATTTTAAGACAAACCTCTTTCTCTCCTTTATTTTCTTTTACACTAGGGATTGAACTCTCTTTCTTTTTTTTGTACTGGAGATTGAACCCAGGAGCATTCTACCTCTGAGCTACACCCCCAACCCTATTTTATTTATTTATTTTGAAATAGGGTCTCACGATGTTGCTGAGAGCTTTGCTAAGTTGCTGAGGCTGGCTTTGCACCTTGATCTTCCTGTCTCAGCCTCTCAGGTACTGGGATTATAGGCAGATGTACATCATGCCCAGCTCAACCATTTCTTATCAACCTTTTTTTAAGCATATGGACCATTCAAAAAGTATGTCCAGAGCCGGGCGTGGTGGCGCATGCTTGTAATCCCAGCATTTGGGAGGCTGAGACTGAAGGATTGGGTTCGAGGCCAGCCTCGGCTGCTTAGTGATGCACTCCGCAACTTAGTGAGACCCGGTTTCAAAATAAAGAATAAAAAATAGGGCTGGGGGTGTAGCTCGAAGGTAGAACGCCCCTGAGTCCAATCCCCAGTACCACAAAAAAAAAAAAAAAAAAAAAAGTAGTATGTCCATAATTAAAGGAAGCTTTAGCAATTTCCAAGGGAAATTTTTATCATTTCTTTTCTTTTAGCTTTAGAAATGAAGATAACACGTTAGTTTGATTTCCTTTCTCGTGCTCTAATTGTGGACAAAGAACCCTCTGCCAAAGACAGAATGGGCACCAGTACTGGATCTTTCCTGCATATACCATAAAGTCAAGATGCCAATTTGCCACCTAGTTTGGCTGTGTATTGTATCTGCTGGTCACATTACCCTGGTTATACTCACTCTAAGAGAGGCTCAAATGAGGGGTGAAATATTGTTTGAAAATAAGTTATTCATTAACCTATGGAAAACCTCAATCAGGAATTGTGTTTTTCCTAAGACAGGATTCACTACAGCTTCTCTTTCAATTCACCTAGTATCTGCTGGGAGCTGTACATCATGAACTAGAATAAGAATGACAGGTCTAAATTAACACGACAGCAAAGTGATTGGATGCTGCCTCTTGCTTTCTCCATTTCACTCGCTTTTGTGGCATCCAAAGGCTTTCAGAACCCTGGCATTAATTAAGCAACAGTTTTATTACACACAATCAAAGCCTGAAAAGAAAAGCCTAACAGACAGTAAGAGGAGATTACAAGGTTCAATTAACAATTGTACTTTTTTGTAGTTACTAATTGAGGTATTTTTAATTTTATCATTTCATACGGAATGCTAAAAAGGAAAATACTATGAATTCAAGAGAAGAGTAACAAAAGCAAAATGTATTACTATATGGTGGTTTGACACAATCATTTACATACTTCTGTGATTTCCAAAACCTGGCTAGTTGTTAGTAAACTGTTAACATTTAATAGGCACCACAGAGAACATTTTAGATAATCCTATTTGCTACATCTACTCTAATTTCTTTTGTGTGTGTGTGTGTGTGTGTGTGTGTGTGTGTGTGTGTGTGTGTATGTGTGTGTGTGTGTTAGTTACTAGGGACTGAACCTAGGGGTATTCTATCTCCAAGCTACAACCCCAGTCCCATCTACCCTAATTCTTTTTTTTTTTTTTTGCGGTGCTGGGGATTGAACTCAGGGGCATTCTACCTCTGAGCTACACTCACAGCCCTATTTTTTATTCTTTATTTTGAAACCGAGTCTCACTAAGTTGAGGAGTCCCTCACTAGGTAGCTGAGGCTGGCCGCGAACCCGGATCCTCTGGTCTCAGCCTCCCGAATGCTGGGATTACAAGCACGCACCACCACGCCCGGCTTCTACCCTAATTTCTATGTATTATTTTAGTACAAACAGTGTTGGGAAGCATATGGCTCAAATTCCAGTTCTGCCATACAACATGTCTTTGTACAAATTGCTTGATATGAGCTCTAGTTAATTTGTATGTAAAATACAGTTATATGGCCAGGTGTGATGGCCTATACCTGTAATCCCAGTATTTGGGAGGCTGAGACATGAGGACTGCAGGTTCAAGGCCAGCCTCAGCATCATAGTGAAACCCTGTTTCAAAATAAAAAATGAAATAGGGCTAGGGGTGTAGAGTGTCCCTGGGTTCAATCCCCAGAACCACAAAGCGCGCGGGGGGGGGGGGGGGATATGTGAAGTGAGTATGTATGTAAAACTCTTAGCTCAATGTCTGGCACATTAGAAATGTTCAATAAATAATAGTATAAAAAGATTATCAGATTTGATGACACATTTTGACTTTGGTACTTTAGGAAAGATTTAGTAATTTTTTTGTTTGAAGTCAATTAGACTCAGCAAATATGAGAATTTACTTTTGAGCAAGTGAAATTAATACTATATAAACACCACATGAGACAATTTAATTTTGTATACAATTTGCCTTTTGTAAGTAGCTTAGCCAGGTGTGGTTGGCACATGCTCTGTAATTCCAGTACTTGGGAGGTTGACACAAGAGGATCACAGGTTCATAGCCAGCCTCAGCAACGTAGCAAGGACCTCCGAAACTTAGTGAAATCTTATTTCAATACAAAAAATAAAATAGGGCTGGGGGTGTAGCTCAGAGACAGACTCTCCCTGGGTTCAACCCCCAGTACCACATAAAAATAAAAGTACTTACACTACATATTTCAATTGAGAGAAAAGAATGAGTAACTAATAATCTGAATTTCAAGCTTTTGAAGCTTCAAGAGCACTAAATAGTATTAATCACAATCAATAGCAACCTAAACAGCTGACTAAAATAATTGGTCACCTAAAACTCCCACTTAGTACTCTCACTGCATATTAGAACATTATGATAGTAGCTCCTATAGTACCCAAGCTTTTGAAAAGCACACCATATCCAAAAACTCTATTGCTGCAAATGTAATCTACTACAACCTGGATACATGTAGTGTCTATAATTTATCTTTCAGAACAAAATATTTTAAAAAATAGCTATATTTCATCAACATGATAAATTTGAGAAACCACTTCATCTTATTATCCAGAGAAAACTCCCTTAAACTATCAATTTTGAAGTCTAAAATGACACTGAATTAATCCTACAAAAATGCAAGCTTTAAGAAAACTGGCTTATTAAAAAGTTCCCTAATTAAACTGTCAGGTTTGTAAGTACTCCAATCACAAGAAGAGAAAAATACACAAACTAAAAATGAACCTCACACATAGATGTAAATAAAGCCACTCTTTAGGTTGCCCATTAATCCACAAGTGGCATATTCATCTTATTTACAGTATTATACCCCCTGCCATGATATTCCATTACAGAGTCACGCTACAGACTCCATAGTTAACACTGTAGGAACCATTTCTTTTTAAACATGGTTTCTCTCTCTAAATTTCCCTTTTGGCTTGCTCCCAGGTTTTAAAAATATCTGTGTAATTAAATTTCTTATGCTTATTAGATATTCCTAGAAAATGTGGATTAAGTTGGAAAAGTGATGTCTGCAGTATAAAACAATTAAATTTATGCTCATTCTTCTACAAATACTTAAATATTCCTGTTTGTCATAGTCCTAGTGTTCCAGTGCTTCTTGTACACTTTTATGAGTAGGTGCAGGAAATTTATGTCATCCTTAACTGTCAAAAATTTCTATTCTTTCCACTAGAGAACATTCAGGGAGTTGCACAAACACACACACACACACACACATACTCTCTCCCTCTTCAGTAATATTCCGGTTTGTTTACCTTTGTGTTTTCATTAACCTATTCTTCTTAATAACTAATTCCTGTCCCCAAGCCTGCTTCTGAGATAGGATTTCGAGGTTCAAGGAAGTTCTGATAGCTTCATAATGTCTTCACAATCACCAAACCATGTATTAGTATAATGAAAAATATACAAATATTTACTGATGTGTAATCAGATAGCACTGGATTTTTGGGATATTGTTTGAAATGAGGCCGGGTGGCACATGCCTGTAATCCTAGTACTTGGGAGGCTGAGACAGGAGGATCACAGGTTCAAGGACAGCCTAAGCAATGCAGTGAGTCTCAGCAACCTGGCAAGACCCTCTTTCAAAACAAAAAATAAAAAGGGCTGGGGGTATAGCTCCAAGGTAGACTGCCCCTGGGCTCAATCCCTAGTACTACAATAAAATAAAATAAAAAGAAGGGATATTGTTTGAATTGAGAAAATTGATAATCAAGCATAAGTGGGAAAATAATTCTTTTGGTATGAAAGGACTGCCAATTCTTGTTTACACTGCAAATCCTGAAACAGACAACAGGAGGATATCGGTCTCCCAAAACCACCTTTAAAATAAACACTAAGGAATGGGTCACCACCTCAAACCATTGTCTAATACTATCCTACCTATTCATTTTATATGCAAAACAGTGTAATACTGAGCCATGAAGTCATCTTAGATCCTTAAAGATTGTATACTATGTTTATAAGGTTAAGTGATTACTGAGTAATCATTTAAAACTATATAGAATTATTGACCAGGTAACCCAGAAAAGTGATGGTCAAAAAGTTTTTTAAAAAATAGACTCAGCTCAGCCTGAACAAGATATTTTATAAGCAGTAATGGGTGAGAGGTAGGAGGAAGATGAGGAAATAACATTTGTTAGATGTCAAAAGTGCTATAGAAATCATGGAATAAAGCTACAGATGCCACATAACGGGGTTTGAGTGTACTGGTAGAAGAGATACCTGGGGTCCTGTAACACTGAAGGCAATCAGGTGAGCAAGGACTCGAAAGCCAGAGAGCTCTGGATCTAAAACTTGACTCTACAACTTAAAAATGTAAAAATGTGGGGAAAAGTTTAATTTCTCTAAGCTCTAGGGGCAATGCCCACCTTATCAGGTTCACACATGGACTGGGTTCAATAATTACTATTGTATTCTCTCTTTTTCTCAAACTTTATTGCCCTACAAACTGAAGTCACGACACAAGAATAAAATTTTACATGTATGGATCCTGAGCTCATGGGTACTGAAAGGTTCAAAAGGAGGGTTCAGGTTTCACAAGCTTTGTAAGTGATCTTTTTACACCATCTGACTAAGAACATATTTATTCATGGAGAGCTTATGAGCCCAGACTTCTGAAACTTACAACTAGGAGAGAAGAGAATGTTTACACCCATGAACAGCCACAAAAATCTGTAACAGCTTTAAGAATAAAAATACCTCTTCCAGATTAAGAAATAGTAAAAAAGTATCCTGCAAAATTGTAACAAGTGGGCTTTAAAATATTAATAAGCACAGTAGCAACAGTATATTGAAGTGTGCATTGGAGAAGTCCTAGACACTATTTGGTATTGTGTCAGTAATCCTAAGATACTGATTCATACAAGTCAAATGAATATTTTTAGAAAAGCTCATGATCAGTTTAAAAAAAAATCTGCTCTGACAGAATCCCAAGTTGTATTAAGGAGTTTTTTGAGGGAATTAAGGAGAACGTACTAGGGAGAAGTAAAATACTTTTGTTTTGTGAATTTTGCATGGAAACATAATATCAGGGGCTTAAATTTCTGTAAGTATAGTATCTTACAGCTGCAGGGCTTGAGAGTTATACATATTATGATAGGTATAATCTACATTAGTTATAAATATGTTAAACAAGTACTATTAACTGTGATGAGAAAAGATTGCTTTATATCTAACCTAAATATTTCATACTGTACTTTAAGCTCTTTCCTACTAATTCTGTACTTGTATGGGTAACTGATAACCATTTTTTATGTATTGATACTTCAGATAAATGCTTAAGTCAATTAACTGTTAATATCAAGAAACATTTTATATATCTTTTGAAAATATCTGCATTCATTCACATAGCCCATATTATATTACTTGATTTTACAATAAGCCATTAAACTTAAAGTATAAAGACTAAACACTGAAAATCCTGGTGGCATCTCAAAGTTAAAGTCTTCCAAAATAGTCCAGAAAACATGTGCTGATTTAGCTCCGAAAAATTAGCTCATTAATATCTTCTATAGCCTTATATCATTCTTTCTAATATGACATGAATGATTTAAAAGGTTATAATTTTAGCATAATTAAGCTTTAAATGAATAAATCAGCCTTTAGACGCACAGATTTTTTTTTTTCTTCCTCCTCCAATAAATACCATACTGGATTGATATTCAATTCTCAATTATATAGATTGAAGGAACACAGCCCCAACACTGAGAAGTCAATGGCACAGGAAATATAAAAACAAATAAAACAGAAAATTTCCAAACAAACAGAATCAAGAAAGGAACATAATTTAAATATGCCATAACTTACTGCCTTGATTTTGCTCCTCTTTTAAATAACTCAAAGTGACAGAAAGACTCCAAACCAGAAAACCCTCTTGTTACTTGCAAGGAAAACTCTACATTGCAGGGATAAGGTAGGGGGAGGTTGACAAAGCAGAACTTCATAAAATAATTCCATAAATATGTGATTTTTTAAAAAAACAAATTGTAAAACCCAGAGTACTCCCCCCTCCTCCAAAGTGCTGGTAATCAGAATCCTAAATGATCCTTGATAGAATTATAGTCTATAGATTACTAATATATCAACCACATTTCTGAGATTACTTTGGAAAGAAGGCAGTATTTCTTAAAGTCTGTAAACCAGCTCTAGAAGGGAAACACAATGCCTGTAGACAGCAAGAAAGGGGCAATGTAAAACCCATAGCTTTTTTCTTCCCTTTTTCAGTAACTGTGCCTGGCACTGTGCAGCTGTGGTGCTGCTTTCATCATGTCCTTCGTTTCCAGTCTTGCTAATTAAAAGGTTGATCACAGAACAATGCTCTTCTCATTAATTTCAGTGCTCCGATTGGGCAGGATCCCTGCTTACCCCACCTGATCTTTTCACACCGCTGAAGTTAATGTGACAGGAGCCCGAAGATGGATTACCTGCTGCCATATTGCCCATCGCCTCCAATCAGGAGCTATCTGTGTAAACTGATTGTTCTAATTTGCTCTCATTATTTTTACAATATCAGGAGAAAATAACGCACACAGCTCACTGTCAAAGCCATGAAAATCAGCCATTAGTTAAACCCAGACACTGAATGGCTTTATTAGAGGCACTGCAGTTTATTGATGTAGCTTTAGTCAAATAAGGAGGCATTTGCTCCAATAGAAGGAAATGTTTATATTGGAAGTAAATATTTATTGTGATAATACCCACAGCAACAGGATATTTTGAAGAATTTTGTTCCTATTTCAGAAGCTTGATTTTGATACAAATTATACAGCAATGAAGGGTTGAATTGGCATATGAAAGTAGGCAACATTTAATACATTCAGTAGCATAAAAATCTTACTATTAACTCAATTCTATAAGCACTGCTATCCCTTATATAAGAAACCCTATTCTGTGACTGTAGACACTAATCAATAAATAAGGGTAGCTTTAATTTGCTCTATAATAAAAATATTATTACTTAAGAACCAAAATTATTTCTATAATGATAAGGGTATAGTTTTAAATAAAATAAATATTCTGACAACATATTTTAGAATTAGAAAATAAAGGGCACAGTAAAGACAGTGAGGCAAATATGCTGAGTTTAAGACCTTTCAGTAAGTGATGCTTTCTTAAGCCAGAACTCTAAAGAAAGGTTTGGTATTCAATGTGGTGATATCTTTAAAAGATTTATCCTAGGCACAAAGAAAATATATTTTCATGTTGTGAAGAAAATGCCAAACTTCAGAACAGATTTAAACTTGGCATTTCTAGGCTTGCCTGGCTAAGAACATTTTGTAAAAATGTTGGCTAAATGCTGCCTGAACAACATTTTAGGGGGCTGGAGAAGGAGGGTATAAATAATAGAAGCTGATGCCTTTTAAATAAAGGAATTTAATCTACACACTGTCCCCAACCTCCCCCTCTAGAATTAGAAGGAAACATGGCTTCCTCCTGTTTTGTTTCTGCACTAAGATTCCTAGGTAATGTGAAGGCAAGAGTATGCCCTTCTTGCTGCTCCCCTTTTAATGGCCACTTTTCTTTTTCTAAGAAACGTGTGCCATGCGTTTCTCCTTAAAATTCCTGCACTAAAAGACTGCACCATACTGCACTCCGCAAAACGTGCTGATGGCGCCAATTACAAGCCCCCAGCCGAATGCTCCAGCCCCCACCATTCGGGCAGATTTATGCGGACTCTTGCCGACGTTATTACAAGTCAGAGTTTATTGGGAAATTGTTACATTATGCGGAGTGTCTAACAAATTGCTTATGCTGCTATAATTGGATTACAACAGCCGCTTGCTCCCACCGGTAAGATTAGGCAAGTAGGACTCCTGCCGATCTCTGAGCGTTAGCAGTAATTTTATTTGCCTTGCCTCTCTCTTTCCTAACAACATGCCTCTCTCCCTGCCAGCTGTCTGCTGAAAAGGCACAGGCTTGTTCCTTGGCCCTAACAATGCAATTACAGCCCCGCAGATCGCACTGTTTGTGCATTAAGTACAGAGCCAAAACGAGGCGAATTGATCGTTTGACTTTTGGAGAAGCCATGTGATCTCTCTGTGCGGGTGATCCGACATGCATCAGCAGGCAATACTGCAGTCAATTCTTGATGAAGAACTTTCTTCTCTCACTCCTCTTTCCTCTAACCTTTCCTTTTTCACTGAGGAAGACACTGACTGGGCTCATCTCATGCTAATCTAGATCAATCCACAAAGACAAACTCGATCTTATTAGCTCCCTGGCTAGATAGAAATGTGAATAGATCCTAGCATCTTAAAGTGCCTCAATCAGATAGATCAGTGGTTCCCAAAGCTGAACCGCTGCTGCTGTCTTAAAAAAAGGTTCATAAAGAGTTCACTGAGAAAGAGAAGTTTACAGGAACACTGCAGTTTCAAAGAACTGCAGAAAGTTTTAGGTTTTGTAAAATAAAACTTTCTTGGAATGGTGTTTTTTTTTTGTTTTTTTGTTTTTTTTTTTTTTTTTGCGATTCTGGGGATTGAACTCAGGGGCATTCTACCTCCGAGCTACACCCCCAGCCCTATTTTTTATTCTTTATTTTGAAACCGAGTCTCACTAAGTTGCGGAGTGCCTCACTAGGTAGCTGAGGCTGGCCGCGAACCCGGATCCTCTGGTCTCAGCCTCCTGAATGCTGGGATTACAAGCGTGCGCCACCACGCCCGGCTTGGAATGGTGTGTTAAAAGCTCTGTCTATATTGAAGGGCCATCAAGAGCCAGCAATGAAACCTGTGTCCTGTCTTTCTGCCCAGATCTGCTCTGCTGGAAGAAGTTGGCGGACAGTAGGCACGATCAATGCAACTAGACTTCTGGCTTAAAAACTGCCAGTCTGATCCCCAGTCAGGGCAAAGTTTTAAACACGTTTGGTCGACAGCTTTCAGTTTCTTGTTTCTTTTTCTTGTATGTTTAACAATGAATGCTTATAGTAAGGAGACTGTGCAGGCAGTTATTCTGATGTTAGGGCATAATTCATGAAGATTCTGGGTTGGGGTCTGGTTTTTTTTTTTTAAATTATTATTATTATTACCTATCCTAGTATGAAATGGCTTGAATTTTACCAACTTTATAATAGGCTAAGATCTCTGCTTGTACTCTCCTTATCAATGGCATATGCTAGTTAGGACTCCTGATGCTGATTACAAAACAAATATGCAGTCAATCTGCTCATCCATTTTGGTACACCATTGTGTATTCTTAAATATCAAGCACATCTAGAAAGGAATGTATTTTTATATTCTTAGTCTGACGCACACACACGTCCTTAAGAGGAGTCCTTGCTTCTCTTAATTCAAAGTGACCTTGGCAAGCCGGGCGTGGTGGCGCACGCTTGTAATCCCAGCATTCTGGAGGCTGAGACCAGAGGATCCGGGTTCGCGGCCAGCCTCAGCTACCTAGTGAGGCACTCCGCAACTTAGTGAGACTCGGTTTCAAAATAAAGAATAAAAAATAGGCCTGGGGGTATAGCTCAGAGGTAGAATGCCCCTGAGTTCAATCCCCAGTACCACAAAAAAAAAACAAAAAACAAAGTGACCTTGGCAAAGTCACTTTATCATGCATTTCTGAAAACCTCTGTAACCCAATTAGTGCATTAAATTCATATAAACATTTAAAGATGAAAGAAATACTTTTACTTCTGAACTTCATTCTTGCCTTCTTGAAATCAGTGATAAATCTAATATGCAACACATTACACTCCAGAGCTTTCTCAATCACTTCAGCCTCAATGATACAGTTAAATCTTACTATGCTCCCCACAAAGCTAATGTGTAGACCTAACAGAGGCGCCCATGCAAAGAACAGACCATCTGACATGCTACTTGTGGAACAGTATATTAAAGAAGCCTGTTAACATGTAGTTTAAAACTCAAAAGAAACTCTGAACAGCTGAAATGCCTTATAAATAGCACAGACCCAGAGGAAGTGCAAACGTCTGCATTGTGAATTGTAGATCTTAATTACCGACAATGGCTGGTACAGCAAGTAGCAGGGAAAAAAAGTGAAACAGTTGCACTGTTCATGGTTGGCAATAATTCTTCAGGAAAATATTTACTATCAATCAGTTATGAGAAAAGGGACTCTGTGCTCGTAAAACAGCACGTTGCTTCTCATACCAGGACCATTTTGCTTCAGCATAATCTGAATTTAAACAGCTTGTTTCCTGCGGATATAATTTTGGAAATAAATAAAACAAGTCTTCTATCAAAATCTGGAGTGAGTGGAAAGGAACATCACATTTTTCTGTCTCAGTCAGTTTCAAATAGATTATTAGTCTCAAGTAAAAAACAGTAACAACAAACAACAACAAAAAATACAAAACGTCTACAGAAGACTATTAAAGAGGCTTATTATCAAAACATAAAGACGCAGGACTTCTGTCTGGGCCAGAACTGAGGTAGATGTATTAAAACAATTCAATTTTAACTGTATTTGTGATGTGTAGTGAGTGTATGTAAGAGTAAATTACAGAAAAGCCTAAAACCAAAATTTTCAGCAGTGCTTCAATGAAGTCAATAAAAAGACAACATAAAAAACTAATGTTTCAGCTTTCCAGTTACTTTTCTTTACTAATTAAAAAACACCATGAAGGTTGACAATTAGGTACAACACAATTATGGATTTTAAAGACTAAGTTGACAGTCAATAACTACTGTCCATTTAAAGCTACAATAAATATAGAGCTCATCATGTCTCAAACACAAATCTCATAAACTACAGGGTTATAAATAGGAGAAAGGCTGTGGGGGAAAAAAAAGAAAAGACATTTCAATGCCAATAAATATTACTTATCAATTATACTGATAAGATGAACCCTAGCTGGAAATGGTGACCATGCCTGTAATCCCAGTATTTGGGAGGCTGAGACAAGAGGACCATAGGTTCAAGGCCAGCCTCGACAACACAGTAAGACCTTCACCAATTTAGTGAGGACCTGTTTCAAAATAAAAAATAAGTGAAAAGGTATAGTTTGGAGATCAATCACCAGTACCAAAAAAAAAGACCCCTACCCATTTTTATTTTAGAATCTTTCCTTAGACCTCTTTCTTCAAGGTAAAGATTCAGAAGATAACTGTCTTCAGCTGTTTTCCTAGAGGACTAATGGTTATCCTCTTTTGTTCTTGGTACTGGGGATTGAACCCAGGAGAATTCCAACTCTGAGCTATATCCAAGACCTTTTTACTTTTTATTTTTTTATTTATTTATTTTTTTTTTTGCGGTACTGGGGATGGAACTCAGGGGCATTTTACCTCCGAGCTATACCCCCAGCCCTATTTTTTTTTATTCTTTATTTTGAAACCGGGTCTCACTAAGTTGCAGAGTGCCTCACTAAGCAGCTGAGGCTGGCCGCGAACCTGGATCCTCCGGTCTCAGCCTCCCGAATGCTGGGATTACAAGCGTGCGCCACCACGCCCGGCTCTT
>PVLC010030198.1:0-19668 GCA_004027655.1 Graphiurus murinus | reverse complement strand
GGGCACAACACCACACCAGCCTGCCTTCTCATTTTCTCTTCTTTTTTTTTTTTTTTTTTTTTTTTTCGGTACTGGGATGGAACCCAGGGCATTCTACCTCCGAGCTACACCCCCAGCCCTATTTTTTATTCTTTATTTTGAAACAGGGTCTCACTAAGTTGCGGAGGGCCTCACTAAGCAGCTGAGGCTGGCCTCGAACCCGGATCCTCCAGTCTCAACCTCCCAAATGCTGGGATTACAAGCGTGCGCCACCACGCCCGGCTCCTGCCTTCTCATTTTCATTGCAGCAAATAGAAAATCTCCTCCATCCCCTCCTGCTGCTGCCACAGGTGCCAATTTTATTAATTTATTTATTTAATTTTTGGTACTGGGGATTGAACCCAGAAGCATTCTACCTCCAAGATACACCCTCAACCCTATTTTATTATTTTATTTTGAAATAGGGTCCAGCTAAATTGCTGATGTTGGCCTTCAGTCTCAACCTCCCAAGTACTGAGATTATAGTGTGCACCACCACACCTGGCTAGCAGCCACCAATTTGTGAGCAGGTTCCTCAAGAATTATGACTGATGCTTGCGAAAAGTGAGGAAATAACAAGGGCAAGAAGGAAAAGTGTCGACTCTGGGAATCAGGCTCTACTGAAGATGTGGGGGACTTGGCAGGAGAGGGTTGAGATTCCTATTAAGAAACACGGGCCAGAGCCGGGCGTGGTGGCACACGCTTGTAATCCCAGCATTCGGGAGGCCGGGTTCGCGGCCAGCCTCAGCTACCTAGTGAGGCACTCTGCAACTTAGTGAGACTTGGTTTCAAAATAAAGAATAAAAAAATAGAGCGCTGGGGGTATAGCTCGCAGGTAGAATGCCCCTGAGTTCAATCCACAGTACCGAAAAAAAAAAAAAAAGAAGAAGAAACACGGGCCATGAGTGGAGGCCCACACCTGTAATCCCAGTCACTTGGGAGGCTGATGCAGGAGGACTGAAAGTTAGGGCCAGCCCCAGCAATTTAGTGAGACTCTATCTCAAAATAAAAATAAAAAGGGCTAGGGATATAGCTCAGTGCATACCCAGTATTCACGAGGCCCTGGGTTCAGTTCCCAGTACTGCAAAAATAAGTAAATAAAGCCGGGCGTGGTGGCTCACGCTTGTAATCCCAGCATTTGGGAGGCTGAGACGGGAGGATCTGGGTTTGAGGCCAGCTTCAGCTACCTAGTGAGGCATTCCGCAACTTAGTGAGACTCTGTTTCAAAATAAAGAATAAAAAATAGGACTGGGGGTATAGCTTGGAGGTAGAATGTCCCTGAGTTCAATCCCCAATACTGCAAAAAAAAAAAAAAAAAAAAAAGTAAATAAATAAAAATTAAAAAATAGCAATCAAGGAAGAATACTGGTTTGGGTTGAGGCTGGAGTCCTTCTCTCAGATTTAACTCACTTACTTGACAAGATTTGTATTTAAATGTTCCCCTGAGAGTCTGAAGCAATGCATTCTTCTACTGAATGGACAGGGGGAAGTCCACATGTTTGGCTGATGTTCCTGTTTTATACAGAGAAAATTTTACAAGACTGGAGGAACAAAGCGGCTGCTGGGGGGATGGGAAGAGGAAAGCCTACGAACGGGAGGTTTTCAGGGTTTTTTTCAAGCAAGAGTCTAAATTTATAGCCAGATCACACAATCGGGAAAGCTTTGAGGCTTTCTTTTGGCCTGTGATTTTTTCTTTGCCTTTGGTGGGTGAGCCTGCTGTTTCATTTCGAAGGAGGTTGCAAACATAGGAAGCGAGAGGCAGGATGTACTCAGGAGGACATCTAGTGGGAGAGAAGGAGAATACAAGGAAATAAAGCTCTTCCTTGGAGTCCTCTTCCTTTCTAAAGCCATGCCATTTCTTTCAGCTCCTCAAATGTGCTCTCTGGCCTCTGGGCCTTCCACTTGCTTTTCTCCCAACCTTCACTGCTCTCCCACTTTGGCTTGATGGACTTCTAATTCATACCCCCTGCTGGAACTCCCGCAGGGAAGCCTTCCTAATCCCCCAGGTTGGCAGCTCCTCCTGCACCCTGTACTCCCCATTGGAACTATTCATCACATTTGAAGTTACAGGCTGTGTCTTTATCTTTTCTAAAGCATTAGCTCCCTGAGACCTGGGGCTCTTGTCAATCTTGTTCACCATGAGATCCTTACTATGTAGCAAATAACCCAGCATATATGGACACTCATTAAATATGTGTTTAAAATTTTTGGGGGGTCGGGCGTAGTGGCGCTTACTTGTAATCCCAGTACTTGGGAGGCTGAGACAGGAGGATTGCAGGTTCTCGGCCAGCCTCAGCTATTTAGTGAGGTCCTCCCCAACTTAGTGAGACCCTTTTTCAAAAACAAAGTAAGGCCAGGGGTGTAGCTCAGAGATAGAATGCCTCTGGGTTCAATTCCCAGTACTGAAAAAAAAAAATTGTGTGTGGTAATACTGGGTAAATTGCTGAGGCTGGTAAATTGCTGAGGCTGGCCTTGTGATCACCCAAGTACTCGAATTATAGGCCTGCACCGCATCTGGAGCTAAGATTTGTATTAAATGCATAAATGAATGAACCAGATGATACAAAATATTTAGCTGTCTGTGGCTTCTGACTAGGCTCAGGTATGTGTGTGGGGGTGTTGGGGTTGCTGGAGATTAAACACAGGGACATTCTACCCCTGAGCTATACCCCCAGCCCTATTTTGTTATTGTTGTACTGGGGATTGAACCCAGAGGCATTCTACCTCCAAGCTACATTCCAGCCCTTTTTATTTTTGTTTTTATTTTTCACTAGGTTGCTGAGAGTCTTGCTAAATTGCTGAGGCTAGTCTTAAACCTGCAGTCCTTCTATCTCAGCCTCCCAAGTACTGGGATTACTAGCATGTGTTACCACACCTGACTTCAATTTATTTATTTATTTATATATTATGTGATATTAAGGATGAAACCCAAGGGCATTCTATCTTCGAGTTACACCCGATTTTTTTTTTTTTTTTTTTTTTTTGCGATACTGGGGATTGAACTCAGGGGCATTCTGCCTCCAAGCTACACCCCCAGGCCTATTTTTTATTTTGAAACCGAGTCTCACTAAGTTGCGGAGTGCCTCACTAGGTAGCTGAGGCTGGCCTCGAACCCGGATCCTCCGGTCTCAGCCTCCCGAATGCTGGGATTACGAGCATGCGTCACCATGCCCGGCTTACACCTGATTTTTTAATTTCTTATTTGGAAACAGAGTCTCACTAGGTTGTGAGAGCCTCACTAAATTGCTGAGGCTGTCCTCGAACCTGCAATCCTCCTGTCTTAGCCTCTCAAGTACTAGGATTACAAGTGTGCACCACCACACTTATTTTTATTTTGAAACAGGGTCTCGATAGGTTGATGAAAGTCTCACTACTTGCTGAGGCTGTCCTTGAACTTGCAATCCTCCTGTGTTAATCTCCCAAGTACTAGCCGGACATGGTGGCGCACGCTGCTTGTAATCCCAGCATTCGGGAGGCTGAGACCAGAGGATCCGGGTTCGCGGCCAGCCTCAGCTACCTAGTGAGGCACTCCGCAACTTAGTGAGACTCGGTTTCAAAATAAAGAATAAAAAAAATGGGGCTGGGGGTATAGCTCGGAGGTAGAATGCCCCTGAGTTCAATCCCCAGTACCGCCAAAAAAAAAAAAAAAATCTCCCAAGTACTGGGATTACAAGCATGTGCCATCACTCCTGGCTCTATTTTTTAATTTATTTTTTATTATTATTATTTTTATATATATTTGTTGTGGTACTAGGGATTGAACCCAGGGGCCTTTTACCTCCAGGCTACACTGTCAGACCTATTTTTATATTTTATTTGGAAACAGGGTCTCACTAAGTTTCTGAGTGCCTAAGTTGTTGAGGCTAGATTCGAACCTGCAATCCTCCTGTTTCAGCCTCCCAAGTACTGGGATTGCAGGATTGCATCACCATGCTCGGCACTAGACTAAGATATTTAAGAAGATAGTATTGGCTGGGGATGTAGCTCAGTGGTAAAGTGTAACAAGCAGGAGGCTCTGGGTTTAATCCCCAGTGTGCACATAATTTGTTTGGCTGGGCATGGTGGTGCATGCCTGTAGCCCCAACCTCTCAGGAGGCTAAAGGAAAGGACCAGTTCAAGGCCAGTCTGGGTAATTTAGAGAGATCCTATTTCAAAATAAAAAGGGCTAGGAATGTAGCTCAGTGGTAGAGTGCTTTCTTTTTTTTTTTTTTTTTTTTTTTTTTTTTTTTTTTTTTTTTTTTTTTTTTTTTTTGAGGGTTTTTTTTTTTGTTTTTTTGTTTTATTTACTTATGGTAGAGTGCTTTCTTAGTATGCCAGAGGCCCTGGGCTCAATCCTCAGTATCCCAGGAGAAAAGAATGTCTCTCACAGCATCTGACCTTTTCTAGCTCTTCACCCCGCCCCTCCATCTATTGAAATCCTTCTTTGAAAGTTTACCCCAAACAACATAAGAGTTTTAGATTTTTTTGTGGTACTGGGGATCAAACCCACTGATTTACATACTCAACCCTTTTTATTTAATTTTTTTTTTTTTAGAACTGGGGATTGAACCCCGGAGCAGTCTACCTCCGAGCTACATCCCCAGCCCTATTTTTTATTCTTTATTTTGAAACAGGGTCTCACTAGTTGCAGAAGGCCTCCCAAGTACTGGGATTACAAGTATACGCAACCACATCCAGCAATTTTATTTTATTTTGAGACAAGTTCTTGCTAAATTGTCTAGGATGGCCTTGAGCTCTCAATCCTCCTACCTCAGCCTCCAAATTGCTGGGATTACAGGACTGCATAACCATGATGCTTTACAACTACATTGGCTAGCAGGGTGTGTGTGTGTGTGTGTGTGTGTGTGTGTGTGTGTGTGTGTGTGTGTGTGTGTCCTCTCCATTACTCCTTGCAGAGTAGGCTGTCTCCTGTTGTCTTTTATATTCCCCAAGAGTAGCTGGTACCAGGCAGTGAAGATAATGCCCCAGCCTTAACCTTTGGCCTGCTCCTGGAAGAAAACTGCCTAGTTCTAACCTCAGGAGTCCTGCCTCCAGGCCCAGTTCCACCAGCCTCTCTGCCACAGGTTTTGGTCAATCCCAGCCAAAACTCCCTTTTCACCCAGCTTTGGGAGACTCTAACCTTTGCTTCAACTTCCCAAATCCACGTTGGGGCAGGAATCCTTTGTCTGCTCTCATGCTGCCCTCTTCTGTTAGGAAAGTGCAATATCTCTTATTTAAGAAGCTGAGATAGTGCCAGCCACCCAGAAAGACAAGATCCCTGCCACCAGGCAGCTTGTTACTATAGCAACCCTCAAAATGGTTACCCCACCATCTGGGTAACCATAGCAACTGGCCAAGTCTCTCCACCTCAGCTTCTCCCTAGGCCTCCTCCCCTGGCTTCTCCAGGCCAATGCCAAAGAATCTTCAGTTCTTACTGGGGAAAAGGAGCAGAGGGTGGACCCCTGACAGGCAGCCTTTCCAAAGGAGCACAGAATGCCTTACTCACCTGGGGCCTGGGCACTGGAGAGAGAGCAACTGTGAAGATACTTTTGAAGGGTGTGAACCTTGAAGTGCTGCACAGATGTTCGCTATTATCACGCTACTGTGTCTTGTAATGGGACAGGCAGTGGGCTGCCATAGGCAGAGCAACACTCCCAGCTTGGTCCCTTACTGGCTGGGGAACCTCAGCCTCCTTACTCTACCACTCTGCTCTCTAAAGTTGTTTTGAATATTGGGTCCAATACAACATGTAACACACTAAGCACAAAGCCTGGCATTCGGAACTTAATAACAGTAGTTAGAAAAAGTATGGTCAAGGGGGCGTGGTGACGCACACTTGTAATCCCAGTATTTGGGAGTCTGAGACAGGATTGCAGGTTTGAGAACAACATCAGGAAATAGTGAGACTCTCATCAATCTAGTGAGACCCTGTTTCAAAATAAAAATAAAAAGCTGGGCGTGGTGGCGCACGCTTGTAATCCCAGCATTCGGGAGGCTGAGACCGGAGGATCCAGGTTTGAGGCCAGCCTCAGCTACCTAGTGAGATACTCCGCAACTTAGTGAGACTCGGTTTCAAAATAAAGAATAAAAAATAGGGCTGAGGGTATAGCTCGGAGGTAGAATGCCCCTGAGTTCAATCCCCAGTACCGCAAAAAAAAAAAAAAAAAAAAAATAGGGCTGGGGGTATAGCTCGGAGGTAGAATGCCCCTGTGTTCAATCCCCAGTACCGCAAAAATAAATAAATTAAAAAATAAAAATAAAATTAGGGATTGGGGTGTAGCTTAGAGGTAGACTGCCCCTGGGTTCAATCTTCAGTGCCACAAAAAAGGAGGAGGAGGAGGAGGAGGAGGAGAAAAGGAGGAGGGAGAAAAAAAGAAAGAGAGAGAGAAAAAGTATTGTCAGCCAGGCATGGTAGTGCACATCTGTAATCCCCAGTACTTGAGAGGCTGAGACAGGAGGATTGCAGATTCAAGACCAGCCTCAGCAATTTAGTGAGATTTTCAGCAACCTACAGAGATCCTATTTCAAAAACAAAAAATAAAAAGGCTGAAGGTATAGCTCAGAGGTATAATGCTTAATGCTCCTGGATTCAATCCTCTGTACCACACACACAAAAAAAGGTATTGTCTCCTCTGTTTCCTAGACTGTATGTGAATAAAACTTTTTTACTTTCCTTGGTTAGGGATCAACCCCAGGGTCTCACACATGCTAGGCAAGTAGCTACACTCCCAATACTCCCAGCCCCTTATTTTCTCTTGAAGGAATCAGGCTAACATAAACTCCACACAATACCCAATCTCCTTTCCTGCTCTGGGGAAGGAGAGGGTCTCATTCTGTGTGGGGTCCCTGAGGTTCCTACCAAACAGGGCTGCAAGCTGGCAGCCTATAATCTTTGGAGGATTGGGAGGTTCTCTAAATTGGAAAATGTAGCAATTTACCTATGAATCTTGAAACATCTCCCCTTCCATCACCCTCTAGGCTTCTACCCTATAAAAGGGCAGTGACAGGCAGCCTGGAACTGAGCACAAGTCTCCAAGGCCCCAAGAGGTGCTAGAGTGCGGTGGCCCCTGCTCTCAGTAAGATTAGAGTCCTACAGAACACTTCTGAAGCATCAGAGCGAGCCTGGGGGGGCAGGCCTCTCGTAAGAGCAGAATTCCTTAACAAAATTCCTTCCCTTCATGAAGACATCTGTCCTATTTCATCTCAATTTCAGTCTCTTGAAATCCATTTTTGGGATACCTTCCTCAATTATGCTGGCAGGGACCTGATTCAAACTGTTTTAGGCAAAACAGACAGGCACCATCCTCAAAAATCAGCTTCCAGTCTCAGAACAAGGATGTGATATCCTTGCTCTGCATGTTCTTGGAGTAGAGCATGAACCTCAGCTGGAAGGAGCAGGGGATGGCGGAATAGCACTAGGAAAGACACTGTGGCCCCAGGGCCCAGCACTGGGAGACAGAACCCCTCATGAAACCTCTGTGCAGTCGGTCAAGTAGCACTGTCTCCAGTCTTCAGATATGGGCTCTGAAATAGGTAAGCTGATGTATTCTGGGAAAGGTGGTATGATATAATGGTTAAGGCAGGTGAGGTGGTACACTCTTGCAATCCCAGTACTAGAGAGGCTGAAATGGGAGGACTACAGGTTTGAGGCCAGCCTCAACAACTTACTGAGGCCCTCCTCAATTTAGTGAGACTGTATTTCAAAATAAAAAAATAAAAAGGGCTGGGATAAGCCGGGCGTGGTGGCACACGCTTGTAATACCAGCATTTGGGAGGCTGAGACTGGAGGATCCGGGTTCAAGGCCAGCCTCAAAAAAAAAAAAAAAAAAAATTGAGGCATGGAAAAGTACGTGATTACCAAACTTTCTTTTATATAACGGGGGAGGCAGAAGTGAGGTGTACAAATAAAATAAGATTGGCCGTGATTGATAATTCTTGTTTCTGGGTGATGGGTGTTCATTACACGCTTCTGCCTACTTTGTATACCTCTGAAATGTTCTGAAAGTGCAGGGACTTTGGAGTGAGGCCCACCTGCAGCACAGTGCTGAGCAGCTGGGAAGGACGCTGCCTCCACAGGCTCCAGGGGCCCAGTGCACGCACACGCAGAGCGATGCGGAGGCCCAGCCTCGCTGCTCTCTTACTGGACAATCTCAGACATGTTTCTTAACTTTCCTCTTTGGTTGAGAATAGCAACTACTTCCCAGGGTTCTGTGGGGATCAAGTGATGTAAGTAAATGCCAGGCACACTGCTAGGACTCTACGTAGTTGCTTTTCCAGCTCTGACTTACTGGGAGATCCCAGCTGGCATCAGCGCTCAGGAGCTGCTGAGCTGCATCCAGAGTTCACTCTGCAGCCCCCTCTGGATTCTTTCATTCCTACCTCCCACCAGCTGTTCTCTTTTCATTTGCCTTCCTTCCTTCCTACTGAGGCCAAAGAAAGGAGAGCCAGAATAGAAAAAGTAAGGGGATGTGCCCTCTCTCCTCAGTTCCTATTTTTTTATTTTTTTGCAGTACTGGGAATTGAACGCAGGGGCATTCTATCTCCGAGATATATCCCTAGCCCTATTTTTTTTTTTTTTTTTTTTTTTTTTTTTTTTTTTTTTTTTTTTTTTTTTTGCGGTACTGGGGATTGAACTCAGGGGCATTCTACCTCCAAGCTACACCCCCAGCCCTATTTTTTATTCTTTATTTTGAAACTGAGTCTCACTAAGTTGTGGAGTGCCTCACTAGGTAGCTGAGGCTGGTCTCGAACCCAGATCCTCCGGTCTCAGCCTCCCGAATGCTGGGATTACAAGCGTGCACCACCACGCCCAGCCTATTTTTTATTCTTTATTTTGAAACAGGGTCTCACTAAGTTTCGAAGTGCCTCACTAGGTAGCTGAGGCTAGCCGCGAACCCGGATCCTCCAGTCTCAGCCTCCCAAATGCTGGAATTACAAGCGTGCGCCATCACGCCTGGCTAGTTCCTATTTCTTTTCCAAGGCCTAGATCGAATGCCATCATAGCTCTAGGCCAGGGAGGCGTGGAGTGGAAAGAGACCCTTCCCTCCCAGAAGTGCCTCAACACTCTTTGGCCAAGTGCATGGGTATCATCTCAGCAACTTCCTGGGCCACTTAGTGAAACTCTGCCTCAAAATATACAACAAAAGCCAGGCGTGGTGGTGCACAGTTGATTTTTGTTTTGTTTTGTTTTTCAGTACTGGGAATTGAACTCAAGAGCATTCTACCTCCAAGCTATACCCCCAGCCCTATTTTTTATTCTTTATTTGGAAACAGGGTCTCACTAAGTTGCAGAGTGCCTCACTAGGTAGCTGAGGCTGGCCTCGAACCCGGATCCTCCGGTCTCAGCCTCCCAAATGCTGGGATTACAAGCGTGTGCCACTATCCCTGGCTGGTGGTGCACGCTTGTAATCCCAGTATTTGGGAGGCTGACTGGAGGATCTGGGTTCGCGGCCAGCCTCTGCTACTTAGGCACTCTGCAACTTAGTGAGACCCTGTTTCAAAATGAAAAAGAATAAAAAATAGGGCTAGGGGTATACCATGGAGGTAGAATGCCTTTGAGTTCAATCCCCAATACCACAAAAAAAGAAAAAAATACACACTCACACACACAAAAGGCTGAGGATATTGCTCAGTAGTAGAGCACCCCTGGCTTCAATCCCTAGAACCTCAAGGATATAAAAAACAACCTCTTTGGCTTGAGTATAGCACAGTTCAAACTACATTTAATTGACTTCATGGGCAGCAGCTGGGTTCTGACACCCAGGCTGAGCCTAGGACAAGGCAGCCAGCCCTAGGAATGTTTGTAAAATGAGCCAAGTGCATGATCAATGAATGAGAGAGGGAATAAATCAGCACATTCACAGCTCAATGAACAAGTATGTAAGTGATAAGCGGAAAATATATACATATTTTTATACTGGGGATTGAACCCAGGGGCATTCTACCTCTGAGCTACACCCCCAATCCTATTTTTTATTGTTTATTTTGAAACAAGGTCTCACTAAGTTGTAGAGGGCCTCACTAAGTAGCTGAGGCTGGCTGTGAACCTGCGATCCTCCTGTCTCAGCCTCCCAAGTACTGGGATTACAAGGGTATGCCATCATGCCTGGCTCTGGATTTATTTTTCATTTTGAAACAGGGTCTCACTAAGTTGTTGAAGCTGGCCTTGACCCTGTGATCCTCCTGTCTCAGTCTCCCAAGTACTACAATTATAGGCATATGATATGATACCCTTTTTTTTGGGGGGGGGCACTGGGGATTGAACTCAGGGGCGTTCTACCTTTGAGCTATACTCCCAACCCTATTTTTTATTCTTTATTTTGAAACCAGGTCTTACTAAGTTGTGGAGTGCCTTACTAGGTAGCTGAGGCTGGCCACGAACCCGGATCCTCCGGACTCAGCCTCCCAAATGCTGGGATTACAAGCGTGCGCCACCACACCTGGCTTACCCCAGCCCTTTTTATTTTTTTATTTTGAAATACAGTCTCACTAAGTTGTTGAGGCTGGCCTCAAACCTTCAATCCTCCTATCTCAGCCTCCCAAGTACTCGGATTATGGGCCTGTGCCACCATGCTCAGTTCCACTATCTCGTTTAATCCCCTCTGCAAGTCTCTGAGGTAGCTCTCTTCCTCCCCCATTTTAATAAAGAGAAAGTGAGGCTCAATGAGGCTAGTGACTTTTAATAACTTTTCAGGATCCCCAACTGGCAAGAGAGTGATGAAACAGACACCCCAATTGACTCCCAAAGCCATTTCTTTGCATGAATCAATGGAAGCTGAGCAACCCTGGTAATGAGAATATGAGGGCATGAGGAGGAGGGGCTTGCTCAGAGACACACCCACTGAGGCTCCAAGTAGGATCCTCCCCTTGATCTCAAGGTAAAAGCTTAATATCTTCAGGAGTGAAGCCCAGTTCTGGACAGACCAGCCCATAATCACTCTTCAAATTACAGGGGTTTAAGACGGACATGGTAGAACACGCTTATAATCCCAGCACTTGTGAAGCTGAGACAGGAGGATGGCAGGTTCTAGGCCAGCCTCAGCAACCTGTTTTTTAAAAAAACAGTTGGGCCGGGCGTGGTGGCGCACGCTTGTAATCCCAGCATTCGGGAGGCTGAGACCGGAGGATCCTGGTTTGCGGCCAGCCTCAGCTACTTAGTGAGGCACTCCACAACTTAGTGAGACCCGGTTTCAAAATAAAGAATAAAAAATAGGGCTGGGAGTGTAGCTCGGAGGTAGAATGCCCCTGAGTTCAATCCCCAGTACCGCAAAAAATAAATAAATAAATAAATAAATAAATAAATAAATAAATAAAATTAAAAAAACAGTTGGGCCTGGTGCTACATATCTGTAATCCTGAGACAGAAGGATCACAGGTTCGAGGGAAGCCTCAGCAATTAGCGAGACCTTGTTTCCAAATATAAAAAATAAAATAGGGCTCAGGTGTAGCCTGGCTCCATCCCCAGTACCCCCCTCACACACAAAAAGAGTAAATAAAATTTAAGAAGTAAAATAAAATAGGGGTGGGGGTGTAGCTTGGAGGTAGAACACCTCTAGGTTCAATCTCTAGTACCAAAACAAAATAAAACAAAAAGGCTCAGCCAGGCATGGTAGCACATGCCTGCAATCCCAGAGTAAGACAGGAATAGTAAAGGATCGAGGCCAACCTCAGCAATTTAGAGAGATCCTCAGCAGTTTAATGATACCCTGTTTCAAAATAAAAGATAAAAAGGGCTGGGGGTGTAGTTCAGAGGTAGAATGCCCCTCGGTCAATCTCCAATTAAAAAAAAAAAAAAAGCCATTCATGGTGGTGTAGACCTGTAATCTCAATACTTGGGAAGCTGTGACATGATAATCACAGGTTCAAGGCCAGCCTTAGCAATTTAAAAATAGGGCTAGAGTGGATCTTGGAGGTAGAATGCCTCTGGGTTCAACCCCTAGTACTGAAAAAAAAAAAAAAAAAAAAAAATGACAGGGGCCCCAGACCTTCTAGTCACAGCATCCTTAGTCCAGGCAGAAATTCCAGCCAGGAGCTCCCCTTCTGTTTCTACAGAAGAGCCAAGGCAGAGCCAGGAAGCTGGCTGACTTCTAGCTGACAGGTGGCAACAGTAACAAGGTCAAATCATGGCAGGTTCTAGCCACAGCAACTGGGAAAAGAGACACTGAGCAGGCTCAGTATAACAATTGGTGATGACATTATTATTGTTGTTGTTGTTGTTGTTGTTTAGTTCTGGGGATAGAACCCAGGGGCATTCTACCTCCAAGCTACACCCCCAGCCCTTTTTATTTTTTTATTTTGAAACAGAGTCTCACTAAGTAGCTGAGCTGGCCACAAACCAAGTACTGGGATTACAAGAGTGCACCACCATGCCCGGCCAATGAAGGATTATTAATGCTCACTCGTAGGTATGTTCCCAGGCTGTTCCCTAGAGTGGGGAGTGGGAAGAACTGCTGAAATAAAGACAAGGGCGCTCTAGATCCTGCTGCAGTGGCAACTCCTCTGGTGGCATCTAATCTCCGAGCCTATGGGACTGAGAAATGAAGGCCTTCCACAGTTCCCAAACTAACCAGTCCTTCCCTTGCATTCCTAACCTGCACAACAGAGAAGCATGAGCCAGAATGCCATTTCAAACCTTTCCCTGTGTCACCTGGAAGTCATTACAGAAGCATGATGGGAGGCGGACAGCATAAAGACAGCATTGCGCAGGCAATGCGGCAACCACCTCCCTCACCAGCTGGGGTCCCACAGGGACCCGAAGTCTCGGAGAAAGGACAGATTGGCTGGCTGTTCTGCCGCCTGCACAGAATTCTGCCCACGTGGTCACTTTCCATCCCTGCAGCTAATGTGACCCAGATTTACTTTCAAAGAGTAGAACTGAGCTTGTGGCGTGTAGCTACAATTCATTCTGTCCCACTTTCAGGGGACTCTCCTGCTCCTGAAACCAAGCTCCAGAGCCAGACTCTGAGAGTACTGCCAGGAAAAAGGGGAGAAACTGGGAAGGAGGAGGAGCTGGTTTGGATACAAAGCTTGGAAGAGCCTGGGGCAAGAAAGATTGCCTGCTCAGGAGTACGGGCTCCCAGTGGGATTGTTTTTAGGACCCCATTTCCCATTCCTGAATGGGGGCATTCTCCCTCTGAGCTACACCCTCAGTCCTATTTTATTTTTATTTTTATTTTTTTGTGATACTGGGGATTGAGTCCAGGGGCATTCTAACTTCGAGCTACACCCCCAGCCCAATTTTATTTCTTATTTGGAAACAGGGTCTCACTAGGTTGATGAGAGTCTCACTACTTGCTGAGGCTGTCCTTGAACCTGCTATTCTCCTGTCTCAGCCTCCTAAGTACAGGGATTATAGGCACGGGCCACCATGCCCGGCTTCCTTTTTTTTTTTTTTTTTTTTTTTTTTTTTTTTTTTTTAATTGAATGAATGAATAAGAAAAAAAAAGCAGAAATGTGCCTGTGGGATGTCTTCTCAGAGCTCCCATCCTGAAGACAGATGCACGCACAAAGGGGAGGAATAGGTTCCCTCCTCTGACTAGACACCCTGGGGCAGAAAGGCAAGATGGGACTCCTGACTACAGGGAGTTCCAGATCAGGTGTGTGGGGGACAATTAACAATGTAAGAAACAATGAATAACATAAGGCTAGGGAGAGATAAAATTGCTGTCTGACTGGAGAGGTCAGGGAAAGCTTCCTAGGGGAAGCCACAATGGAGCAGACTTTGCAGATGATTATTTCAGCAGCACTTGCTAAAGGGCTCCAAGAACAAATGCCATGAATGCTCTTTACTGGTTAACTATTTTGAAACAGGGTCTCACTAAACTGCTGAGGCTATCCTGTGATCCTCCTCTCTCACCTTCCCAAGTACTGGGATTATAGGCATGCACCACCATGTCCAGCTGTGTGTGTGTGTGTGTGTGTGTGTGTGTGTGTGTGTGTGTGTGTGTGTGTGTGTATTATTGGGAATTGAACCAGGGGCATTCTTCTGAGCTACACTCCCAGCCCTATTTTTGTTTTTATTTTGGGTCTCAGTAGGTTGATGAAAGTCTCACTACTTGCTGAGGCTGACCTTGAACCTGCAATCCTTCTGTCTCCCAAGTGCTGGGATTACAAGAGTGTGCCAGCACACCTGATTTATTTTTCTCTCTCTTTTTTTTTTTTTTTTTTAGGATCCTGGGGATTGAACCCAGGGACATGCTACTCCAAGCTACACTCCAACCCTATTTTTTATTCTTTATTTCAAAACAGGGTCTCACTAAGTTGCATAGAGCCTCACTAAGTAGCTGAGGCTCCCAAGTCCTGGGATTACAAGCATGCACCACCACACCTGGCTTTTATCTTATTTTGAAACAAGGTCTCACTAAGTTGAGGGGACCTCACTAAATTGCTGAGACTGGTCTCAAACCTGCAATCGTCCTGTCTCACTTTCCCAAATACTAGGATTACAGTGTGTGCCACCATGCCCCACTATTTTTATTTTGAAATAGTCTCACTAAGTTGCTGAGGCTGGCTGTGAACATGCAATCCTCCTGTCTCAGCCTCCCAAGTACTGAGATTACAGGTGGGTACCACAATGCCCAGCTCAAAGTTAGCTATTTATAGATGATCACCTGTAGAAGAGAGACTGGGTTGGCTGCCTATGGAATGGAAATAACAACATGCTTGGAGTTAGAAAATCTGTGTCTGACAGTCCTTGGAGACTATAGGCAAGTCCCTTAAGGCCACATGTGCTACTCAGCACATAGCATTAGTGTGAAATCTCAGTGTAAACCAAGTGTGATGGTGCACGCCTGTAGTCCCAGTACTTGGAAGGCTGGGACAGGAGAATAGCAGTTTCAAGACCAGTTTCACCAATTCTCAGCAAGACTCTATTTTTTTTTTTCTTTTTGTGGCACTGGGGATGGAACCCAGGGGCATTCTACCTCCAAGCTACACCCCTAGCCATATTTTATTCTTTATTTTGAAACAGGGTCTCACTAAGCTGCAGAGGGCCTCACAAGTTGCTGAGGCTGGCTGCAAATCTGCAGTCCTCCTGTCTCAGCCTCCCAAGTACTGAGATTACAAGTGTGCATAACCACAACTGGCTAAAACCCTATTTCAAAATGAAAAATAAAATAAAAAGAGCTAGAGGTGTAGCTCAGAGGTAGAATGCCCCTGGGTTCAACCCCCAACTCACACACACAAAAAAATCTCCATGTAAACCATAAAGCTGATGAAGAGAAAAGGCATCTCATGAGTGACTCTTGGCACATTTCAATGCAGCTGAGCTTAGGAGTTGAGAACAGAACTGGTGAAAAAGAAGGAGGAGGGGAGAAAAAAAAAAGGACAGAAAAGATAAGGACAGGAAGAAGCAGCATGTGTGGAGCTTAGAATCTGCCCTGACTGTAGACTGAGACCAGTGGATTTCTCAGCCCTGAGCTGCCTTTCTGCTCAGACATGTATGACCAGCAGGGTGCCCCCCTAGGCCTCTAAACTGAGACCAGCTTAGGACACTGAATAAACCAGGGGAAGGGGAGTCTCTGTCTTTGATGAGACTGATTCAGACACCCCCATGTGGCTTCATGATCCTGACCCAGGGGAAGGAGAATGTTGCACAAGTCACAGTGTGAGCCTGACTTCACTTCTGCCCAGAAGGAAAGATGTACTAGAGATCTCCGGGGCATCCAGGGTCTCCCAGACATAGCCCCCCTGCACCTGCCCTGAAGGAGCCCCTGCAGAGGCAAGGCTGCCTCCTGCATTCCTCTGGTGGATCCCCCACAACACTAAAATCACATGGAGACTTGGACCAGACCCTAAAGTAGCAGTCCCGCTCGCCTCCGCTGCCTCTCTGCTCTCCTACAAAAGAAACACGCCCAACTGCAGCACACGAGTTATTTTTAACCATGGCAATCTCCCCATTTTCAGCCTCACCGGCCCAGCCCCCTCCCCAAGACAGTCACTCAGTGGTGTGAGGATGCAAAGATCAGCATCCAGGGCAGCCCCTGCCCTCCCTTCCCTCAGACACCCACCAGGGTCCTGAGGGGGCTTTGCCTGAAGGTTGAGCCTCCTAAGTCCACTCACTTCTAATCTAGACTAGAATCTTAAACAAAAGGGTCTCTCCTCGGAGACAACTGCAAGGGGAAATCATCACAAAGCAACTGAGGAGAACGCAAGAGTGATGGAGGATGGGGTCAGGAGTACAGGGGAGGGGGGATGAGGCATCCATTCTGCCTTCAGGAGAGTGAAAGGTTGTGAGTCAGAGGCCCCTGAGTCATGGCCCATCAAGGCTGTCCTGCAGACCTGAAACTCTGTTACTGGCTGATGCCACAGGCCCAAGGGCTTGAGAAGGACTTCCTCCAAGGGCTGCCTGTGGCCCACCAAATGGAATTCAAAATGCAGCCTGCCTTCCAGGCCCCACCGCTGGGTCCTCCCTTAGCGCTCATGCCTGCTGAAGTCTCCTGATTACTTGAGCCCACGTAACCCTTTCCCGGTCTAACTTTCCATTACAGCCCACTGCCTGTTCCTGGATCACAATCTGACACATATTATCCTCTAAATACTTGCTTTCATTCAGTCATCCAATACTGGCTGAATTTCTAGCCTGTGCAAGACCCAGCACAAGTCACTGGGGGTCAACACATAAACAAGCCACAGTCCCTAATCGCTCACAGTCCTGAGGGAGCAAGGGGCTCCCTGTGGGTTAACTGCTCCACTGTGTGAGGGAACATGGAAAGCAGAAAAGGGCGAACTTGAGAGAGAGCAGAGCGGAGGAGGGAGCTTTGGAAATCACTGGGGGCATTAGGGACAGAGGAAGCAGCACTTAAAAGAGGAGGAGGAGTTACCAGTGTCCTGCAGAGAAGAAAATTACAGCATGGAGGTTGGATTCTGGAAGTTGCACACCTCTGGAGAGCAAGATACAGTACAATGTGGCCAAGAGCTTGTAGGAAGAGGTGGCTGCAGGTGCAGCAAAGAGGTAGATAAGGCCTGATTGATTGATTGATTGATTGATTGTCGTATTGGGGATGGAACCCAGGGACATTTTACCTCTGAGCTACATCCCCAGCCCTATTTTATTTATTTTATTTGCAGTACTGGGGATTGAACTCAGGGGCATTCTACCTCCGAGCTATCCCCCCAGCCCTATTTTTTTTTTTTTAGTCTTCATTTTGAAACAGGGTCTCACTAAGTTGCACAGGGCCTCACTAAGTAGCTGAGGCTGGCCATGAATCTGTGATACTCCTGTGTCAGCTCCCCAAGTACTGGAATTACAAGTATGCACCACCATGCTCAGCTTATTCTTTTATTTTAAAACAGAGTCTCACTAAGTAGCAGAAGCCCCTTACTAAGTTGCTGAGGCTGGCCATGAACCTGCAATCCTCCTGTCTCAGCCTCCCAAGTACTGGGATTACAAGGGTGCACCACCACGACCAGCTGACTTTTTTTTTTTTTTTTTTTTTGCGGTACTGGGGATTGAACTCAGGGGCATTCTACCTCCGAGCTATACCCCCAGCCCTATTTTTATTCTTTATTTGGAAACAGGGTCTCACTAAGTTGCAGAGAGCCTCACTAGGTAGCTGAGGCTGGCCTCGAACCCAGATCCTCCGGTCTCAGCCTCCCGAATGCTGGGATTACAAGCGTGCGCCACCATGCCCGGCTTGATTTTTTTTTTTAAGTAAATAAAAATACAGAATGCTTCACAAATTTGCATGTCATCCTCGCACAAGTACCATGCTAATCTTCTCTGTATTGTTCCAATTTTAGTATATGTACTGCCAAGCAAGCACTGGGGCCTAATTTTGATGGGCCGTTATGGAAGCCTTCATTCCAAAGGCAATGAGGAGCCAAATTAGTTTTAACAGCATCTGAGTAATAGGGTCAGGTTTGCATTTTAGAATAAAATACTTTGTTAGTCATGTGAAGGAAGCGGGACAAGACTGTGAGAATGAGAGCTATTAGGTAGTTGGTTGGAAGGTCCAGGTGAGACATGATTAAGTGCTACATTATTTGAGAGACACAAAGGAGACAGCAGGACAGGCCTTGGTGATGGATTGACAGCAGGTGATGTCACTGAACAAGCTGCAGCCACTGCTCTGTCTATCTTTCCATCTGCACTGTGACACCAAAGCCTGCTTCGATGCTGAGCACATCCCTGGGAGGCAGCTCCTTCACTGAGTCAAAAACCTGGCTAAGGCTTTACACACACCACCTCATCTAACCCTCCAGGGATCCCTGCACAGGCACATTCTTAAGATAAGGAATCTGAGGATCAGAGAGGATACGGGGCTTGCTAAGAGTAACACAGATGGTCAGTGGCAGGGCCACAACCCAGGAATTTGCCTCTCTGACTCCAAAGCCTGGACCCATAAACACTGCACCACACAGATGCTGTGCAAAGGAGAACTGTCCCCACCTTCCACCCTGGCACAGGAGGAGGCAGCCCCTGCCCTCGCACCAACACTTTTGGAAGGTGTTATGAGTGAAACTGTCCTCTTGGAGGACTTCATTCCATGGAAATAACACACCAGAAATCAAAAGTTCTCCTCCTTAACTATGTTCTCTACAGCATTGTCTACTATGGCAGAAAAGTGAAGAGTAGGATTTAGAAAATCAAACAATTGCACAGCCTTTAAACATAACTATCAAGTCTAAGATGTGATATGGAAAATCTTCTGGATATCAGAGTAACTGAAGGGTCAGATTCAGAATGGTCCATAAGCCACAAAGGCAAGTCATAGAAGAAACAGCCAAATGGGGCGAAGAAAAGAAGATGCAGAAATGAGAACAGTTCTCATGTTAGCAGAGGGGCGGCAGATTTTCCTCTTTCAAGTTTTTCTTTAATGTTATTTCATCATCTTTCCAACAGTGATAACATGAGATTAGAATGCAGCTGGCTTGGTCCCTAGGACCCCTCTGCTCTGCACCCAGCCAGCACACAGGGCCGTTCTTCCCTCACACCTCAGCATCCAGCGTGCTTGGGGCACCTCTCTTACCAGCAACTCTAACCACGGCTCGCTCTGCAGGGTCCAACACCGAATCCTGGCTTTTCCGCTTTTTCTGCTCATGCAACGGCAGGTTCCAAGGCAAGGTGTCCCCTGGGGGACAGGGAGACAGGCTCCCTGACCGCTCGCTCCGATAAGACCGCTCGCTCCGACATGACCTCTCGCTGCGACAGGATCGCTCACTGAGCGTTTCTTCATCGGAGGAAGACATGGTCCAGGCGGGGGCTGCGGCAGAGGGCCTGGGAGCCCAGGGGGAAGGGGTCTGGAGAAGAGAGGAACGAGTGTGAACAGACCGAAAGGGTCACAGAAGAAACACTGGGACTAGGGAAGCAGAGGTTCTAGTCTTGGTTCTGCCACTACGTGACCTCTTCACATATCTGAACCTCAGTTTCTTCATCTCTATGATGATGCAGGCTGAAACTAATTCATGGGGTTTGGAGGAAATCATATTAAGTAATATATGTAAGATGTCTACAACTGTGTGTGTGTGTGTGTGTGTGTGTGTGTGTGTGTGTGTGTGTAAAAAAACTGGGGAGCTGCCGGGCGTGGTGGCGCACGCTTGTAATCCCAGCATTTGGGAGGCTGAGACCAGAGGATCCGGGTTCGCGGCCAGCCTCAGCTGCCTAGTGAGGCACTCCGCAACTTAGTGAGACTCGGTTTCAAAATAAAGAATAAAAAAAATAGGGCTGGGGGT
>PVLC010030197.1:0-19668 GCA_004027655.1 Graphiurus murinus | reverse complement strand
ACTAGGGATTGAACTCAGGGGCATTCTACCTCCGAGCTACACCCCTAGCCCTATTTTTTTTATTCTTTATTTCGAAACCGGGTCTCACTAAGTTGCGGAGTGCCTCACTAGGTAGCTGAGGCTGGCCGCGAACCCGGATCCTCCGGTCTCAGCCTCCCGAATGCTGGGATTACAAGCGTGCGCCACCACGCCCGGCTTCTTTTGTCTTTTTTCAATACTAAGGGTTGAACCCAGGGGCATTCTACCTCTGAGCAACACCCCCAGCCCAACTTTTTATTCTTTATTTTGAAACAGAGTCTCACTAAGTTGTGGAGGGCCTCACTGAGTAGCTGAGGCTGGCCACAAACCTGTGATCCTCCAGTCTCAACCTCCCAAATACTGGGATTGCAAGCATGCACCACTGTGCCCGGCTCCCTCTTAGCCTTTTAGTGTCTTTAAAGAAGACCAGGATTCAAGTGAACACCAGGAGAGTTTCAGCATGGTTCCAGAAATTTGGCAGAGACCAAGCTCAGCTGCATGTTTGTCAGGCCAGGTGAAGAGGCCAGGCATTTGCAGCTGGTGATGTAAATATTTTGTATAAATAAATAAATGTCTAAAAGAAGAAGAAAAAAAAGAGGCTCAACGTCAGTAATCATTAGGAAAATGCATATCAAAGCCTCAATAAGCCAGGTGTGCTGGCACATGTTTGTAATCTCAGTATTTGGGAGTCTGAGACAGGAGGATTGCAGCTTTGAGGATAGCCGCAGATTTTTTTTTTTTTTTGTTTCAAAACAAAAACAAACAAACAAAAAGGGCTGGGGGTGTAGCTCAGAAGTAGATTGCACCTGGGTTCAATCCCCAGTGCCCCCCTCCCCCCCCAAAAGCCACAGTGATATATCAATTTACTCCCATTAGAGTGGCAATTATAAAAACCACCCAAAATAGAAAATAACAAGTGTTGCAGAGGAGGTAGAGAAGGTAAAATCCTCACGCCTTGTTGATGGGAAGGTAACATGTTGTATCACTGTATAGTGGTTCCTAAAAAAATTAAACATGGAATCACCATAGGATGCAGTAGTCCAGTAGTCTCATTTCTGGATACAACCCCAAAGAATTGAAAGCAGGGACTGGGACAGATATTTGTATACCTGTGTTCACAGTGATATTGTTCACAATAGACAAGAGGTGGGAGCAGCCCAGGTGTCCATCAACCGATGAATGCACAACAAAATGTGTATATATGTGTGATGGAGTCTTACTCAGTCTTGAAAGAAATTCTCATGGTTATGCATACCTGTAATTCCAGTACTTGGGAGGCTGAGAAAGGAGGATGGCAGGTTTGTGGCTAGCCTCAGCAATTCATTGAGACCCTCAGCAACTTAGGGAGACCCTGTTTCCAAATAAAAAGTAAGAGCCGGTAGTGGTGGCGCATACTTGTAATCCCAGTACTTGGGAGGCTGAGACGGGAGGATCCGGGTTCGCGGCCAGCCTCAGCTACCTAGTGAGGCACTCTGCAACTTAGTGAGACCCTGTTTCAAAATAAAGAATAAAAAATAGGGCTGGGGGTGTAGCTCAGAGGGAGAATGCCCCTGGGTTCAATCCCCAGTACCCCCCACACACATACACACACAAAAAAAGTAAAATAGAGCTGAGGGTGTGACTCAGAGGCAGAACATCCCTGGGTTCAATCCTCAGTATCACACACAAAAACTTTTTTTTAACTTATTATGTTTAAATATATATTACATAGCCGGGTATGGTGTTACACGCTTGTAATCCCAATACTTGGGAGGCTGAGACAGGAGGATCGCAAGTTCATGGCCAGCCTCAGCTACCTAGTGAGGCTCTCTGCAACTTAGTGAGACCCTGTTTCAAAATAAAGAATAAAAAATAGGGCCGGGGGTGTAGCTCAGAGGTAGAATGCCCCTGAGTTCAATCCCCAGTACCACAATTAAAATATATACAAATATGTATATATAAAACATAAAAATATATATAACATAAAATTTATAATTTTAACCATTTGAAGCATACAGTTCAGTGGCATTGTGAATATTACTTACCATTGTTCAATCATCACCACCATCCAGACAGAAACTCTGTACCCACTAAAAAACTTTGCCCAAACAGAAGCTCTCTACTCATTAAACAGAAGCCCTAACCCCTGGTAACCTCTATTTTACTTTCTGTCTCTATGAATTTGCCTATTTTTAGGAACTTCATATAAATAAAATCATAAAGTATGTTTCTTTTTATTTTATTATTATTATTGTTATTTTGGTGCTGGGTATGGAACCCAGGGGCATTCTACCTCCCAGCTCCACCCCCAGCCCTATTATTTTTGTTCTTTATTTTGAAACAGGGTCTCACTAAGTTGCAGAAAGCCTCACTAAGTAGCTGAGTCTGGCCGCGAACCTGCAATCCTCCTGTCTCAGCCTCCCAAGTACTGGGATTACAAACATGTACCACCACGCCTGGCTATATTTCTTTTTTTATGACTGGCTTATTACACTTAGTGTAATGTCTTCAAGTCCCATCTGTGTTGTAGCCTGGGTCAGAATTCCCTTCCTTTTTAGGGTTGAATAATATTCCATCATTTGTCTAGACCACATTTTATGTATCCATTTCGCTGTGGAAGGACACTCGGGTTGCTTCTGTCTTTCATGCTTGTGAATACTGCTACTAGGAACGTGGGTGTACAAGTTCAGTATTTTAAACAGGGTGATTCCAAGTGCTAGCTGACATTTGCACAGTGTGTGATTGACTCAGTGTAAATTAGTAAGGAGGCGAGTGCTGGCCGCATTACTGATTAACTTTCCATTTTGGACGTCTGTTTCCACATCAGAGAAATGTGGTCAGTGCACCCTGCTCTGTTGACTTCATGTGGGTGATATAAGTTTCAAACAAGCTAGGATGTGCCAAAGTCCTTGTGAATTAGAAAACTCTATGCAAAGCTAAGAATTCAAAGAGCACACTTATTAGGAGGATGCGTCATGAATTTTTGTAACGCACCCCCTCCCAGTGAGGCCTTTAGAAGTATTATTTATCCACAGAAGATGGAATATTACATTTCTTTTCAATTTCTTCTATCTAAAACTGATCAGCACCAAACTCGATGCAAATATTAGTATCTTGCATCTGTTTATCTTCTTCGTTTGTTTTTAATTTTTTTTTTCAATACTGGGAATTGAACCCAGGAGCATTCTACCTCTGAGATCCACCCCCAGCCCTAGTTTTTATTCTTTATTTTGAACAGGGTCTCATTGAGTTGCAGAGGGCCTCACTAAGTAGTTGAGGCTGTGTTTGAACCTGCAATCCTCCTGTTTCAGCTTCCCAATTACTGGGATTTCAAGCCTGTGCCACCACACCCGGCTTGCTTTTTATTTTTATTTTTATTTTTTTTCTGGTACTGGGGATTGAACCGGAGTCATTCTACCTCTGAGCTACACCCCCAGCCTTTTTTTTTTTTTTTTTAATTTATTTTGAAACAAGGTCTCACTAAGTTGCAGAGAACCTCACTAAGTAGCTGAGGCTGGTGGCAAACCTGCTATCCTCCTTGGGAGGGGATGTCTCAGCCTCCCAAGAACTGGGATTACAAGCGTATGCTACCACACCCAGTTTGCTTTTCAGTTTTAAAACAAACAAGTCCAGTGCTCTTGTAAAAAACACAATGGACTCAATACACTTCCAATTACTTAGAAGCAAATGTGTTGTCTCTCAGTGAATCAACATCTAGGTCTGAGATAAACCTTTTCAGCCCCATTCATACCTTGAGTGCAACAGATATGAGGGGATAGCTCAAGTTTTTTTTTTTTTTCCTTCCTTTTTCTTATGGTCCAGGGATTGAACCCAAGGCCTCCAGCATGCTAGGAAAGTGCTCTACCCTGAGTATACCGTCAGACCTCTTTAATTTTTTTTATTTTGAGACAGGGTCTCATTAGGTTGTCCAGTTTAGCCTTAAACTTTAGGTCCTCCTGCCCCAGCCTCCTGAGTAGCTGGAATTACAGGCCTGTGCTACAGTGCTCATTAACCCTAAATTCTTTTTTGAAGGGAGAACTGGGGATTGAACTCAGAGGCAAATACCTCCAAGCTACACCCCCAGTCCTCTTTATTTATATCTATATTTTATTTTATGGTATTGCGGATGGAACCCAGGGGCATTCTACCTTTGAATTACATCCCTAGCCCTATTTTATTTTGTTATTTTGAAACAGAGCCTCGCTAAGTTGCTGAGCCTGGCTGTAAATCTGTGATCCTCCTGTCTCAGTCTTCCAAGTCCTGGGATTACAAGTGTGTCTATTTTATTTTGAAACAGGTTCTCACTGAATTGCAGAGGGGCTCTCTGAGTTGCTAAGACTGTCCTCAAACCTACGATCCTCCTGTCTCAACCTCCCAACTACTGGGATTACAGGTGTGCACCACTGTGTCCCGCTCCGGTAACCCTAAATTGGAAAACAGTGTGCAACAACTTAATCTAGAACCAGGCTTCAGAGCTGGGCACGGTGGCGCACACCTGTAATCCTGGTATTTGGGAGGCCAAGACAGGAGGATCGCAGGTTCAAGGACAGCCTCAGCAACTTAGGGAGACTCTCATCAACCTAGGGAGACCCTGTTTCCAAATAAAAATAAAATAGGGCTGGGGCTGTAGCTCGGAGATAAAATGCCTTTGGGTTCAATCCCCAGTACCAAATCAATCAATCAATTGATCAATCAATCCCCAGTACCAAGTAAATAAATAAACCCCCAGTACCAAATAAATAAATAAGTAAATAAATAATAAATAAATAAATAAATAAATAAAACCAGGCTGTAAACTTCATCTTCCCGCATTGCTCTGCACAGACCCATACGTGCTGGATGGAACCCCATTTTTACCCCTCTTGGAGGTTTTATTATTTGAAATGTAACAGAAGAACACATAGGGGTGTGGTTTTGGGGTACAAGTTTATAAAGGCCATTAACAGCCAGCGTTTGGGGGCTGGTGCTGAGAAACATCATTCTGCGACTGGTGGTTAGAGCGTGCCGGTGACAGGAGATTATCTTTCTTTCTTCTTGAGCTCCTTCACAGGGGTATCACGACACCAGGACGAGGCATTTTTTAAAAAGTTCTATGTCAGCCAGGCATGGTGGCGCACCCTTGTCATCCCAGTACTTGGGAGGCTGAGACAGGAGCATCACAGGTTCACAGCCAGGCTCAGCTACTTAGTGAAGCTCTCCACAACTTAGTGAGACCCTGCTTCCAAATAAAGAATAAAAAAATGCCCCCAGGTTCCATCCCCAATACCATCCTCCCCCCCCCCAAAAAAATAGGGCTGGGATGTAGTGTGGGTGAGGAGGTAGAATGCCCCTGGGTTCAATCCCCAGTACTGCAAAAAAAAGAGAAAAAAGTTCTGGATCAATGAAGTTCAACATTTGAAGTGTTGGGCTTCTCAGTAGAGGTTAGACCAAAATGGAGGCAGGGTTAGGGTTAGGGTTAGGGTTAGGGTCAGTGAGGATGACGGCTTTACTGGACCGCATGGCTCAAGGCAGGGGACAGGGAAGCCTGAGCTGCCCGCATCTGTGTCAAGGTCAAGGTCAAGGTCAAGTTCTCTCTGAGCTCACCCTGCATAAGGCAGCATCTTTGAGATGCTGTGTCCTGCCGTCTGCCCCTAATGGGACTCCACATGTGTCCCCAAGGGCGACACCTTCTTCAGCGCTCAGGGAACGGTATGTCTCTGTGCCTCCTCCTAGGGCTTCGAATGATTCAAGGGCGAAAATATCCTGGTGTCCTCTGCCTACAAGGAGGGGCGCCGGTGCTCGGATGGAGAGACCTTCATATTAAAAGCCGTTAGGATCACGTCCACGCGGGTGTGGGCGGCACAGCTAGTCAGCCGCTTATTTTATCGCCTCGCTTTGGGGACGAGGGATTTATTCTCAACCGAGGCGCTGACAAGTTGGCCGGCACTGACTATGTGAGATGGGCCGACCTGCCGCCTGTCAGCAGCTCCTGGGGGATGGGACCTTCCCGCCACCACCTGCGGACCCCGGCAGCGCTTCCTGACAGCTACGCTCAGAAAAATTTGTGCAGATTCCCCACCAGTCTGTCTTCCAACTCTTTTTTCTTTTTCAAAAATGCTTTGCTAAGAATATGAATATTTTGGCAATCAGATGCTCTTCAAAAAAAAAATAAAATAAAAAAACAACAAAAATATCCAAGTGTTTATTGGCCTCACCTTCTGTTCCCTGCTTTTCCGGGGAGAGGGAAGCTCAGCTCCCACCCTGACTGTGGCTGCCATTCCTGTTGGCCGGGGCCTTCCACCCTGACATTATTTCCAAGCCCTCTTCTCCAAAGCACGCTATGACATCTGTCCGTCAATGTTCCCGGGACAAGGGGTCCCTAGTTAAATAAGTGTGGAGAATGATTCCTGAGTTAAGCAAATTTGATTGCTGCAGTTTTTTTTTTTTTTTTTTTGTGGTACTGGGGATTGAACCCAGAGGCGTTCTACCTCCTAGCTACACCCCCAACCGTATTTTTTATTCTTTAGTTTGAAACAGATTCTCACTAAGTTACACAGGGCCTCACTAAGTAGCTGAGGCTGGCTGTGAACCTGTGATCCTCCTGTCTCAGCCTCCCAAGTACTGGGATTACAAGCATGCACCACCATGCCCAGCTCTGCTGCAGAATTTATAAAATCACTTGACTACTGATAGGTACATGCGACTGTGAGAAGTGAGTCCATGACGCCCTTCTTCAGAGTTGCTGGTGCCAGAATCTCCCTTTCACGAGTATATCTCAATGTACATGTGTATATATGTATATATATATATATTTACATATATATTATGCATATGATATATTATGCATATACACACACATATATACATATGTATATGTGTGTGTGTGTGTGTGTGTGTGTGTGTGTGTGGTACTGGAGATTGAACCCAAGGACATTTTACTTCTGAGCTACCCCCGAAACCCTTATGTATGTATGTACGTATGTATGTATGTGTGTATTTATTTATTTCATGCTGGGGTTTGAACCCTCGGGGCATTCTACTTCTGAGCTGCACCCCAGCCCTATTTTTATTTTGAAACAGGATCTCTCTAGGTTGTTCAGAGTCTCACTGCTTGCTGAGGCTGTCCTTGAACCTGTGATGCTCCTGTCTCAGCCTCCCAAGTCCTGGGATTACAGGTGTGCGTCACCACGCCCGGCCTCCCAAGCTTATCTTGTGGCGCTAGTGTTCTATCAGATGCATTGAGAACGGTGGTGGCAAGATAGCAGGAAAGTTGGAGTGATGTGTGCGCAACTGTTAGGTGCGCTGATACTAAATAAATACCAGGCACTGCCTTATACAGCTGCGGGTATTTCTTACAGAATGTGATAGCTCTTGCTTTTTAAAATTAAATATAATTGGGCTGGCGAGCTCAGTGGTGGAGGGTATGCTTAAGAGGCACAATCCCCAGCACCAAGAGGAAAAAAAAGACGAAATTAAACAGAATCATACTTTAAGTTGCAAGGAACTCTCAGCTCCTAGGATTCGTGTGTGTGTGTGTGTGTGTGTGTGTGTGTGTAACTGGAGATTGAGTCCAGGGGTGTTCTACCTCTGACCCACACCCTCCCCCAGCCCTTTTTACTTTTTATTCTGAAACCAGGTATGGCTAAATTATCACGCACTGGCTAGGACCTGGGTTCCTCTTGTCTCAGCCTCCCAAGCGCTGGGATTACAGGCGTGCACCACCACCTGTGGCCCAGCTGAAAATGACTCTCAGGCTTAAGGCGTTTTGTTAGGAAAGCTTCAGAGGCTCAGGTGAACTCTATATTTGTAGATACTGAGTTTTCTTTTTATTTGGTGCATTGTAATTATGCATCGTATTGGGGTATACAGTGACAGAAACACACACAGCACAACTCTTGGAGCCTCCCTCCGAGTCTCAGTCCCTCCCTCCCCTCCCCTCACAAGTCTCTTCTCTCTCCCAATCTATCTCTCTCTATCGCTCTCTCTCTTTTCCTTTTCCCTCCCTCCCTCCCTCCCTCCCTCCCTTCCTTCCTTCCTTCCTTTCTTCCTTCCTTCCTTCCTTCCTTTTTTTTTTTGTGGTACTGGGGACGGAACCCAGGAGCATTCTACCTTTGAGCTATACCCCCAGCCCGATTTTTATTCTTTATTTTGAAACAGGGTCTCACTAAGTTTCAGTGGACCTCACTAAATTGCTGAGGCTGGCTGCAAACCTGCAATCCTCCTGTCTCAGCCTCCCAAGTACTGGGATTACAAACATGAGCCACCACGCCCAACCTGTACAAGTCGTTGAGATTGGAATCTGTAATTTTGTAAACATAGCATTATTTCAACTGTTCCACTGTCTTTGGACCCTCTCCTCCCTTCCCTAAACTCACTCCATCACTCCATCAGGGTCTCTGCTCTTTTTCCCGATGTTATCCTTATTTCTGACTTTCTCTCTAGCTTTCACATATAAGAGAAGACATATCTCTATTCATTTTTTTTTTTTTTTTGGACTGGCTAATCTCGCTTAGTATACTATTCTTGAGTTCCATCCATTTTCCTGCAAATGACATGATTTTTTTTTTGGTACTGGGATTGAACCCAGGGGCATTCTACCTCTGAGCTACATCCTCAGCTTTATTTATTTATTTTTTTAAGTCTTTATTTTGAAACAGTGTCTCATTAAATTGGGGAGGGCCTCACTAAGTAGCTGAGGCTGGCCGAGAACTCAGATCCTCTGGTCTCAGCCTCCCAAGTACTGGGATTACAAGTGTGTGCCAGGACACCCAGCTCCCCAGTCCTATTTTTTATTCTTTACTTTGAAACAGGGCCTCACTAAGTTAGCTGAGGCTTGCCACAAACTCGGATCCTCCAGTCTCAGCCTTCCAAGAGTGATTACTGGGATTACAAGTGTGGGCCACCATGCCTGGTTCTTTTTTTATAGCTGAGACTTCTCTTCTTTCTTTTCTTTTTCCTGTGTTACCGGGGATGGAACCCTGGGGCTCACACATGCTAGGCAAGCACTCTACCACTGAGCTCCACCATGGCAAGTGCTGAGTCTTCCTAAAGCCAAGAGTTTACAGCTGTGCGACCCTGGGAACCTGGACTGTGCCATGAAATTCATGCCTCCCTAGACACTGGGGACTCTGGGGGCTTCCTGGTTTTGCATTTGAGCAGCTGAGGTGGCTTTTGGAAATCTCCCTTTAGGCACTATCCCACCCCTATGCATGTGCAGAACACCTGGGTTCAGCTTCCCTCCCTCCAGAATTGCTTCCTGGGTCTTAATGCGTGTGTGTGTGTGTGTGTGTGTGTGTGTGTGTGTGTGTGTGTGTGTATGTGTGTGTGTGTGTGTGTGTGTGTGTGTGTTACTGGGGATTGAACCTGGGGCATTCTACCCATGAGCTATATCCCAGTCCTATTTTATTTATTTATTTTTTCTTTTGAAACAGGGCCTCACTAAGTTGCAGAGGCTGGCATCAAATCTGTGATCCTCCTGTTTCAGCCTCCCAAGTACTGGGATTTCAGGTGTGTGCCATCATGTTCGATTTCCTGATGCTTTTCTGTGCCTACCTGTCTCTGTTTAGAAACTAGTCTTCATGTTTTCTGCGAACCCCAGAATTAGTCATCCAACTCTCCCTGAGCTGGGCATGGTGGCACACGCTTGTAATCCCAGTACTTGGGAGGCTGAGTCAGGAGGATCGAAGGTTTGTGGCCAGCCTCAGCTACTTAGTGAGACCCTCTGTAATTTAATGAGACTGTGTTTCAAAATAAAGAATAAAATAGGGCTGGGGGTGTAGCTTGGAGGTAGAATGCTCCTGGGTTCAATCCCCAGTTCCACATAAACAAACAAACAAACAAAAACAAACCTTGGATAGATTTCTTCTCTAATAAGGATTATCATATGTTCCTTTCAGAAGAAATTTGATTTGTGAAGAAAAAGGGAAAAACAACAGACAAAAAACATAGCAAAACACACCAATGTGAAAAATAAGGAAAAGCAAAAAAATATCAAAAAGACTCACTACAAGCCATATCTATTCTTCGGCATTTCATAAAAACTGAAAGTTAAGCATTACTTTGCAGTTTTATATCGTGAAATTTCTTTCACGTTATCCTGAGCAAGAATTGTTCTGGCTTGCAGTTGAAGAACAACAGCCCATATTCCGTAAAACTTCAAGAGGTCTCCGCCAGCCGCTCCCATGACATCATGCCCTGGAGTGACTGCCGGGTAGTGGCGTTCAAAGCAAAGGCCAAGTTCGGAACAGTGGGGCTAGTAAAATGTAAAAATCCTCCTATTCGGCTTCTCATAATAATGGTCCCATTAACCAAGGCATTTCCCAAATCTCTGTGGTGAGGTTATTTTAGAGAGAAGAATCTGCCAATGATGTTGAACAAATGATTAGATCATTGATCCTTCTCAAGGTCTTCATTAACCCATGGAGTCCCCTCTTCCCAGATGCAGCACATCTGTAAAATCTGAAGCTGAGCAACAACTATACCCCTTGCGGTAACTTTTAAAAATAGTAAGTTTGAGCCGGGCGTGATGGCGCATGCTTGTAATCCCAGTACTTGGGAGGCTGAGACTAGAGGATCTGGGTTCACCACCAGCCTCAGCTACTTAGTGAGGCTCTTTTCAACTTAGTGAGACCCTGCTTCAAATAAAAAATAAAAAATAGGGCTGGGGGTATAGCTCAGAGGTAGAATGCCCCTGGGTTCCATCTCCAGTACCGAAATATATATATAAAACATAAAATTTATAATTTTAACCATTTGAAGCATACAGTTCAGTGGCATTGTGAATATTACTTGCAACTGTTCAATCATCACCACCATCCAGACAAAAACTCGGTACTAAACTATACTAAATAAAAACTCTGCCCAAACAGAAGCTCTGTACTCATTAAACAGAAGCCCTAACCCCTGGTAACCTCTATTTTACTTTCTGTCTCTATGTATTTGCCTATTTTTAGGAAATTCATATCAGTAAAATCATAAAGTATGTTTCTTTTTATTTTATTATTTTATTTTATTGGTGCTGGGGATGGAACCTGTTTTAAAACAAAGAACAAAAAATAGGGCTGGGGTGTAGCTCAGATGTTGAATGCCCCTGGGTTCAATCCCCAGTACCCGCCCCCCCCCCCAAAAAAAAAAGAAAAAGAAAAGTTTTATGTTTTTAGGGTCCTGTTCTTTTGAGAAAAGGAGTAAATTGAGTGGTTAGAGCATTTTGAAAATGTATATATTTTCATATATAAGTATATGACCATAGAGATAAAGGACATATAAACTCCCGGCTTTCATTTCCAAACAATTTTAATCCATTGCAAGATTTCCTGAACTGAAAACTCGGGACTCCGTGAGTTAACTGGCCTGGCTGTTTACGTCGGAAGGACCCAAACGTGCCGTGCTGGGAGAGGCCTGGAACGCTGGCCTTGCGGCTGACCGGCGGTGGCTGACCCCGCGCGCTGGCGGCTGACCAGCAGTGGGCGACCCGCAGAGGCTTAGGCGCGTGTTGTGCCCGCAGCCCTGGGAACCGGAGCCTCAGTACACACATCCTGGGTACTTTATTTTCCCTAGGAGAACGCTTGCAGATGCGCCCTTCTTTTTGTTTTTAGGGTGACTATGCCAACATGCGCTTGAAGTGAATCCTTCCACTGTGGGTTTTTTGGGGGGAGATTTCAATTTCTTGACAGTTTGCAGCGAATAATCATTTCAGCTCTGTGTGTGTGTGTGTGTGTGTGTGTGTGTGTGTGTGTGTGTGTATGTGAGAGAGAGAGAGAGAGAGACAGACAGACAGACAGACAGGGGGTTAAACCCAGGGCCACTCTACCTCCCAGTGATCTTGCTGGGTTGCTGAGGCTGTCCTCCAACCTGTGATCCTCCTGTCTCAGCCTCCCAAGCACTGGAGTCACAGGCCTGCGCCACTTCACCGGGCTAGCTGTGTACCTTTTTAATAAAAGCTGTTAGCAACGCACTGAAAAGATTACATTCTTTGGGATTTGGAAAAATATTTCTCGCTCAGTTCGAGCCATTAAAGCCTGTTCGCATTTCACATCTGGAAGCGGGTGGGGAGCCCCCCTTCCATCCCCAGGGGAGACCGGGCCAGGTCCTCCTGGGCGCCTGCGCGAAACGCCCAGACGTGTTTACGTGGCCTGGCGGCTGGAGGTTCGGGGATGGAGGCGAGGCGGGGGTAGGGGGCTCTGTGCGGGGAAGTGTGTGTGTGTGTGTGTGTGTGTGTGTGTGTGTGTGTGTGTGTATTGTATATATAAGTGTTGTATGTGGCTGGGCGTGGTGGCACAAGCTTGTAATCCCAGCATTCGGGAGGCTGAGACCGGAGGATCCGGGTTCGAGGCCAGTCTCAGTTACCTAGTGAGGCACTCCACAACTTAATGAGACTCGGTTTCAAAATAAAGAATAAAAAATAGGGCTGGGGGTATAGCTCGGAGGTAGAATGCCCCTGAGTTCAATCCTCAGTACCAAAAAAAAAATGTATGTGTATGTGTGTGTAGTGTGTGTATATGCGTTGTGTTGTGTGTGTATATATGTGTTGTGTGTGTGTGTGTGTGTATTCATTCTTCCCGGGCTGGGGTTGAGGCTGGGGGTCTTCCTTCTCCTCGGGTCGGGTCGGGGTCTTCCTTCCCGCTGGGCCTCGGGGGTCCCCTCCTCTCTTGTCTCTCTCACCCCGGCCAGTTTTCCGGGACTCCGACCTGAACCTTTTTCATCTGAGGGAAGCTGCTGAGCTCTGAATGGAGCTCTGGGTGTTGCTCAAAGGGAACAGGGTCAGTGTGAACAAAACAGGCCGGCGTTGGTTGAGCCTGGGTTGAGGGGCGCCCCTGGTGTGTGGCCCGGGCCCTTCTCTCTTCAGGGGCGCAGGGCTCTGCAGCCCGAGGAGGCTTTCAAAAGGAGAGGAGTGGGAGGCTGCTGTATTTTGTGAGCCTGAAGGTTCTTCCCGGTTGCGTGGTCCAGGAAGGTTAATTTTGTGTCCCCCTGGGGGGCAGGATGCTGGGCCCTGGCTGCTGACTTGTGCAGCTTTGGACTCTGAGCAGGCCCCGAAGGACACACCCTGCGGGCGGTGGGTGTGTTGGGACAGAGCCCTGGATGGGTGTTGAGGGAATCTGCGGGTCCCAGCAATGTAACCTGCAGGGGAGTCGATTTCCTGGTGTAGAAGGTTCAAAACACAGTCATTGTCTTTCTCCTGACCCCACAGGATGAGAAAGAAGGCCGACCTGCACACCTCCAGGAGCCCAGCCTCTGGCCTGGTGTCTCAGCCCTCTGGTACTGGAATTACAGACCTGGGCCATATGAGTACACAGATTGTGTATGTGTGTGTGTGTTATTGGGGATGGAGCCCGGGGTTGGCCCTCTACTACTGAGCTACCTCCTCAGCCTTCTGAGACCGGAGCTTTCTCATTAAGTTGTCGAGGCAGCCCTTGAACTCATGATCCTCCTGCCTCAGCCTCCTGAGTAGCTGGGTTTACAGGTGTTGGAAGTGGAGCCCAGCTGTACAGATTTTGAGATCTGACAGACCTGGGCTCCCGCCCACTGCTGCCACCTACTGGCCCAGCTTTCCCTTTGTGAGGCCTCGGCTTCCTCCTCTGTAAAAGGGAGTCCGGTGAGATTCTACACACACACACACACACACACACACACACACACACACACACCCCGTGTGTGTGCCTTCTGCACCAAAATATATTGACTTTACCAAGACTCACAATCCTTTTCTGATGGAAATTCCAAAGTTCATCATGACTTATTGATTGCCATTACAGGGACTCAGTCTTCGTTCTTTTTTATTTTGTGGTGTTGAGGATTGAACCGAGGGGCGCTCTACCTCTGAGCTGCACCCTCAGCCCTTTTTGTGTTTTATTTTGCAACAGGGTCTCAGTTGCGAAAGAGTCTTGTTAAGTTCCTGAGGCTGGCCTGGAACCTGCCACCCTCCTATCTCAGCTTCCCAAGTACTGGGGTTACAGGAGCACGCCACCTTACTCAGCCAATCTTTTGTCTGTATTTGAAACATTTGTATCAACGCATTTGTAAGAGTAATTTTTGTTACTTGAATTTCCACACTCAAATAGTTTTTGTTTTGTTTTGGTACTGGGGATTGAACCCAGAGGTATTTGGCCTCCAAGCTACACCCCCAACCCGATTTTATTTCTTATTTGGAAACAGGTTCTTGCTAGGTTGCTGAGAGCCTCAAGAAGTTGCTGAGGCTGGCTTTGAACCTGTGATCCTCCTGTCTCAGCCCCCCCACCCCAAGTACTGTGATTACAAGTGTGAGCCACCATGCCCAACTACAAATACTTTAAAAAATGGAGTAGTGGGAAAATGTTATCCTTTGGTATCCACAAGGAACTGGTTTGAGGATCCCCTGGCCCCAGAAACCAAAATCTGCAGATGCTCAGGCCCCTTCTATAAAATAGTGTATTTGCACTCGGGCGTGGTGGCACACACTTGTAATCCCAGTACTTGGGAGGCTGAGATAGGAGGATTGCAGGTTTGAGGACAGCTTCAACAAATAGTGAGACTCTCAGTGATCTAGCGAGATCCTGTTTCAAAAATAAAAATAAAATAGGGCTGGTGTGGGGGAGTGTAGCTCGGAGGTAGAAGGCCCCTGGGTTCAATCTCCAGTGCTACACACACACACACACACACACACACACACACACACACAAATAGTATATTTGCATAGACCTATACACATCCTCCTGGCTACTTCAACCTCTCTAGATGATTTATAATATCTAACACAATGTAAATGCTATATAAGTACTATATTGTTTAGGGAATAATGATACGGAAAAAGGTGTGTAAGTGAGGATCTTACTGAGGAGGAGGAGGAGCAGGAGGGGGAGGAGGGACAAGGGCAGGCAGCCCTACAGTAAGTAGTCTTTACCTTCCCGTATCGGAGGCCAAGAGGCAGGGCAGAGGCAGAGGTGGGGTGGGGTCCATGGAGGGGGCAAGCCCACTCCCCACTTGGGGACTTGTCCCTGGAATCTTTGGTCACTACAGAGGGGGTGTCGGATTGCAAGCTCAATCCGCTGCTCTTGATTCAGGAATGATTATTCAAGAAGATTTTTTTCCTCCAAGAGTGTGGCAATGGAACAGAGACCCCGGCCACTGTGTTGACTCTGTGAAGTACTTGGGAAATCGTTTGGTGCTTTGGAAGCAAGTTTCTGGAACAGTCTAAGAGGGAATAGCTGAACATAATTTTTTTCTTTAAACTGAGGATTGCACCCAGGGGTGTTCTACCTCTGAGCTACACCCCCAGCTCTCTTGTATTTTTTTTTTTTTTTTGGAAACAAGTTCTCACTAAGTTGCCGAGGTCCTTGCTAAATTACCGAGGCTGGCCTCAAACCTGCGACCCTCCTGTCTCAGCCTCTCAAGTCCTGGGATTACAGGCATGTGCCACCATGCCTGGCATGAACATAATTTTGAAAGTAAGTAATTTTTAAAAAATTTTAAATATACTTTTATTGGTGCTCATACCATAATGTAAGGCATGTTGATCATGACATACACAAGTAGTCTTTAAAAAAAGAAAGCAACTTTCCCTTTAGAGAAAAAGTAAAACCGAAGTCATATCTCGCCTCTTCCCTCTAGCAGGCGTCTACCCTGTGGATATTTTGGAAGGTGACCCTGAGGGGCACCGAGAAGCGACCCTGGCGTATTATACCGCACTGAGGGAAGGGGCTCAGCCCTCATCGGAGGTTTTCTCCCTCCCCACCGGGGAGCAGGTACGTTTTTCTTTCATGGCGGAAAGTTCTGTCAAGTCTAATTTAGAGAGCGGAGTGTTATAGAAAGAGTATTCTAGCTTGAGAAAAGCAAACCCCCAAACTCTCCTGGAGTGAATACTAAAAGAATTCCACCTCGAGACACAGAAGGAATCCTTGGTTGGGTCCTGGAGTCCTGACTGTGAGTCTGGTTATGCAGGGTGGTGAAACCTCAGGGCTAAACATTTATGAGCGGCAAGTGTCTTCTCCTCTCTGGTATTATTATTATTATTATTATTATTATTATTATTATTATTATTATTTGTGGTACTGGGGATTGTACCCAGGAACATTCTACCTCCAAGTTATACCCCCAGCCCTATTTTATTCTTTATTTTGAAACAGGGTCTCACTAAATTGTGGAGGGTCTCACTAAGTAGCTGAGGCTGGCCGCGAACCCAGATCCTCCTGTCTCAGCCTCCCAAGTACTGGGATTACAAGTGTGCGCCGCCACGCCCGGCTGGTCTTGTTATTCTTATCTGTAACACTGGAACAAGCGCCTACCTCGTAGTGCTGGTATGAGGAGGAAAAGAGCCACTGTGTGACGCGTGGCTGGGCCTGAGTCCCTCCATCTGTAAGATGACGGCATTGTTTTACCTTTGGTCTCTCTGGTTCGCTTTGGTTCTAACACTTTATGATCCAGGTTGCCCTACATCAGTTCTGATTTGGGGCCCTGATAACATTCGTGTATTGTGAGTGGAGTCTAGAAGGAACCACAGGCATGTGAAAACTGCTCATTTATTTGGATGGTTTGGATCCTGGGTAAAATTTCAAAATGGTTATTTATTTTATTTTATTTTTATTTTTATTTTTATTTTTTGCAGTACTGGAGATGGAACCAGGGGCATTCTACCTCTGAGTTACACCCCCAGCCCTATTTTTTATTCTTTATTTTGAAACAGGGTCTCGCTAAGTTGTGGAAGGTCTCACTAAGTAGCTGAGGCTGGCTGCAAACCCAGATCCTCCTGTCTCAGCCTCCCAAGTACTGGGATTACAAGTGTGCCATCACACCCAGCTAAAAATTGTTACTTTAAAGACTTTTTTTTGCAATAACTAAAAAAAAAAAAAGTGCAAAAATTGGGATTGGGCAGTACCTATGTCAGTCATCTTTCTTTTGCATTTGACGCTGATCTGTTGAAAGAGCCAATTTCTGTTTGTTGGTTAGTTTTAGACGGGTAGGATTTCACCCATTCCAGAGGGAGGTCGCAGCTGTCTGGCTGGCGAGTTGGTTGAGGAAGACAGAGTTCTGTCTCACTGTAGTGAAGTTCCTGCGGGTTTAATGGAAACAATGGTTTGTTCAGTTATAAACTGCGGCTTCCCGGAGCTTTTGGAGATGGCGATTTGCTGTCAAGTCGCTCCCAAAAGAAAGCCGTTTCCGCGGGGAGTCGACTTCCAGGTTCATCAGCCCAGGGAGAGTGCGGGCCTCGCGCGCTCTCAGCGCCCCCTAGTGGAGCCAGCGCGCCGACCGGCTAGGTAGGGACCTAGGATGCTGAGCGGCCGGGATGTGGGGTTGGGTGGGGAGTGGAGGGTACCAGTCGGTCCACGAAGGGCGGCGAAATACAGGAGCCAGCCCTGAAGTCCCGCTGGGATGCGGCTTCCGTCATCTGCTTTCATTGCATGTATATTTATGGATTACTAGGGGGAAAAACCGAATAGATTCAGGGAATAAGTAAAATTAGTGCTATTAACAAAAGCATAAAATTAGACAATCAATGACATTAGTTTGTTTTTGTTTTTGGGTACTGGAGATTGAACCCAGAAGCATTCCATCTCCGAGCTATACTCCCAGTCCTTTTTAATTTTTTTTTTTTTTTTTTTGAAACAGGGTCTTGCTAAGTTGCCGAGATTGACCTCAAACCTGCGCTCCTCCTGTCTCAGCCTCCCAAGAACTGGGATTATAGGTGTGCACCACCACACCCAGCTGAAATTCTATACCTATTTGCCTCTTCGTTTTATAAAAAAAAGAAAGTTTCATGAAAACAATCATTTGGTTTCCTACCACTTTAGCAGTTAATTAAGGAATAGGAGCAGTTCCTTACCAGTTAGGGTGGTATTGGAACTGCTCGTTGTTTTTAGCAGGTTTAACTCTTTTTTTTTTTTTTTTTTTTTTTTGGTACTGGGTATTGAACCTAGAGGCATTCTATCTCTGAACTACATCCCCAGCCTAATTTTATTTCTTTATTTAGAAACAGTCTCACTAGGTTTCTGAAGGCCTCCATATATTGTGGAAGCTGGCTTTGAACCTGCAATCCTCCTGTCTCAGCCTCCCAAGTACTGGGATAACAAGTGTGTACTCCCAGGCCCGACTTTTACTCTTATTTTTGTATTCAGAGTTTTTTTTTCAAAGTAAATAAGTGTTTTGAGGATCTGTCATGTCACATGTCACTCTGGTCTTAAGAATTTCCTTTTCATAATTAGCTCTTTCTCCAGACTCAAAATTGTCCTGCCCTATTTAAAATACAATCATACTTACCGATTTTTTTTTCCTGGTTATAAACCAGTAAATGCTCACTGTATAATATTTGGGAACTCTGACAAAGTATGGAGAGAATGCAGTCACCTCCGGCTAAGCACTGTAAACATTTTGCTGTGTTTCCTTTGGCTTTTTTTTTTAACGTAGGCATGATCATTCCCTGAGCACCGCTGTCTATAATAAGCCTCTTTCCAGGTTGATGGCACTTTGTAAATATCACGTTTAATGGCCTTAGAACAGCCATCTCCTGGCCGAGCCATGCTTCTTACAACCTCTGCAGTAGGGCAGGTTTGAGGACTCTTCATTCACGTGATTCCAGAGGTAGAAAGATACCAATGTGTTTACAGGTCCCAGGATTTTTACAGGTCCCAGGATTTGTTAAGAAATTGCTCTCAGCCGGGCGTGGTGGTGCACGCTTGTAATCCCAGCATTCGGGAGGCTGAGACCGGAGGATCCTGGTTCGCGGCCAGCCTCAGCTACCTAGTGAGGCACTCCGCAACTTAGTGAGACCTGGTTTCAAAATAAAGAATAAAAAATAGGGCTGGGGGTAGAGCTTGGAGGTAGAATGCCTCTGAGTTCAATCCCCAGTACCGCAAAAAAAAAAAAAAAAAAAGAAAAAAGAAATTGCTCTCAGAAGCCAAGTGTAGTGGTGCATGCCTGCAATCCCAGAACTTGGGAGGCGGAGCAGGTGGTTGGAGGCCAGCCTTTCTTTTTTTCTTTGGTACTGAGGATTGTACCCAGAGGCATTCTCCCTCCCCAGCCCTGTTTTATTTTATTTTTAAATTTTGAAACAGAGTCTCGCTACATTGATGAGAGTCTCCCGAGTCGCTGAGGCTGTCCTTGAACCTGCAATCCTCCTGTCTCAGCCTCCCAAGTACTGGGATTACAGGCGTGCAGCAACAGGCCCGGCGAGACCCTGTTTCAAAATAAATATTCGGTTTGGAATGGATGTCTGTTCTCTCTTCTATGTGGAGGCTAAAGAGATATTCAGAAATAAGCGTACCATCGAAATAAGGGTACCATCAAATAGATGAGCAGGGACTCCAGGGGAGCGACTGAGGGGGGACGAGGGCGGAGGAGGGGGCAAAGTCATAAAGAATGCAATTGTAGCGATAATGCTGTGAGTGTATACAGAATTGCCAATTCCAATCGCAGAGACTTTCGGGGAGAGGGTGAAGGGGGGGACCTGTAGAGAGGGCAACAAGAGTTGTGTGCATCTATTTTTCTGACACTCTGTATCCCAACACGAGGTAAAATTACAATGCACCCAATAATAAACAAACAAATAAATAAGATAGGGCTAGGGGGGTAGCTCAGAGGTAGACTGCCTCTGGGTTTAATCCCCAGTATCACAGGGGGAAAAAAAAAGTTCTCTGAAACTGTGGGGGCCTGCTATAAACTTTAACAAGCAATTTTCCTGCTCAGTTCAGTGTACACAATCTTTTTTTCTTTCTCCTTTCCCTCCCT
>PVLC010030196.1:0-19655 GCA_004027655.1 Graphiurus murinus | reverse complement strand
TGTGTGTGTGTGTGTGTGTGTGTGTGTGTGGTGACCTGCATAATGTGTGTGTGTATGTGTGAGTGTGTGTGTGTGTGTGTGTGTGTGTGTGTGTGTGAGTGGTGGTGACCTGCATATTTTAAGTCACTGGACGAAGCTGAGAAAACAACACCTGAACGCTCAGCCTGCTTTTCTTCCTGCCAGTGGAGGGCGGGTCTCCGAGCTCTCCCTGCCCAGTGTCCAAGGCCATCTTAACACCAAGCCCCAGGACCACTGTTTCCAAGTGTCCTAGTGACCCAAAGAGAGCTCTTTCAAGGGGAAAACAAGGGAATTCTTGAAGTAACACACTTAATTCCATGTTTGCACTAGGTCCGTGAAAGAGGGGGATAACAGCCCTATCTATCAGCGTGAGCCGCGAGGTTTCACTTGTGTCTCAGGAAGCTCCCCGCTGTGGTCTTTGACAACCACAAACCACTTTCTAGTACCTTCTCCTTTCAGCCTCTCGGGCTTTCAGGTCAGAGAAGCTGGTGTGAACCTCAAAGGCAAGTTGACGGTACTTAGGAGCAGACTCTATGATGGGGATAAGGAAACGGACACTATTCATTGTCACGCAACCTGTGAAGGACTCTATGTGGTGGGTCTCAGCACTTCTATTTTAATAGAGAGGGAGCTTCAGGTATAGTTAGATCCAGGGACCATCAGGGAGTGTAGACTCGGTGTCTCTTGGGCAGGTTTTCTTCATCTGGTAGGCATGCTAGCTACTGGTAGCTCAAGGTGTGCCATGTATTTTCACAATAACTTATATAAGAAAAGAAAATGTCCCCAATACTTCTGGCTGAAAGAACCTTGGGAAGAGGTTGATTCGCGCAGTTTATATCCTATGATCCTCTTTGGACTTGGCTAGGAGGCTGGTATAACCAAATTGATGAGGCCAGAATGACATGTCCCCATTCTTCTACACCTCAAATTGCATGAGTTTGTATTCCAGTTTTCTCATTTCTAAAAACAGTGAGAAATATATGCTTTTGGTTTAGTCTTAAGGATGTCAAGCAGGTAAATGGCTAGGCAATTGCTTTCCATTCATCCTGTGCCTGATTTTCAGGGAAGAAGTGTCACAGTACAGAGATGTAACTTCGAAATCTCTGCTAGGAAACCCAGCGCCCAGAGAAGAGAACAGGTTGAGATGAAAAGTTTGAAATTCTTGAAAAGCAAAAACAAAGCCAAAAAACCTCCCAAAGCCTTTGCAACGAGTTAAGGGTGAGTGTGTCCAAATGAGATTTGTTGATTGTTGCATTGTTAAACTTGAACTCCAACAGCACGCCATTCCTGATGAATGATCTGTCCAGTACTGAGGCACTTCCTTTCCCTTTTCAGAAATGACGGGGTACTGGGAGATCCATTCAGGAGGATCCCACGTTTGAGGCCAGCCCCAGCAACTTGGCAAGACTCTATTTCAACATAAAAAATAAGAAGGGCTGGGGGGATATAGCTTGGATGTAGAACACCTCTGGGTTCAATCCCCGGTACCACATACAAGGAGAAGAAAAGGAAGAAGAGCCGGGCTTGTAATCCCAATACTTGGGAGGCTGAGACCTGAGGATCCAGGTTTGTGGCCAGCTTCAGCTGCTTAGTGAGGCTCTCCGCAACTTAGTGAGACCCTGTTTCAAAATAAAGAATAAAAAAAAAAATAGGACTGAGGTGTAGCTCTGAGGTAGAAAGCCCCTGGGTTCAATCTCTAGTACCGCAAAAAGGGGGGAGGGGGAAGGGGGAGGAGGAGGAAGGAAGGAAGGAGGAGGGGGAAGAAAAGAAGAAGAAATAATAAGAACGATAATGAGGGGGCAGAACCACCCAGGACATTGCCCTGTTTGGGAAAGCCCCTTGAGGACTGAAATGAGTTGTGAGTGTTCACCGAAATCCCCCTTCATGTGAGATTTTTTTTAAAGCTAAAGAAAAAAAGGATAATTTAGGGAAAATGAATAAGATACCATCGTAATGATTGAGAAGCTTAACACGACTTCATAGGCACTGTGGCACTTTGAGAGGGTGACAGGTCTCATTTGCAGGAGAGGATCCAAGGTGTCCCCTCAGTCACATGGCCAGTGTCACACCCTATCCGGAGCCCAACCTTGGCTGCCTTCCTGGATCCTCCCAACCTCAGACAGCTTTGCACACGGCCTCAGCTGAGGATTTGTTTTCCTGTCTTTCTGAGGAAACCAGGCCTTCCATAATCAACAGAACTCCAGCTCCCACATCCTCAAGTTTCAAAACTCATTTCAGAACAAAGACCTCCCAGTTTTCTTCCCGGGAAACACACGTCACTATCCTGCGTGAATCTTTCTGGTCCTCCACTCCAGGTGGGCTTTGGAACAAATAGTCTCTCTGAGTGTTTTCAAAATGTCCTTTGACCTCCTTTCAAGTGACTTCGACCTCTTTTCAAAATGCACATTATCAGCTTTCCTTTCCCAAAAGGTCTTTGAAGTTGGCCCCCTGGTACCTGGGAGACCTTCCCTTCCTGTTGCTTCAGCAATTACTGGAAAGTTGGCCACAAACGGTTCTCGGCTTTACCTACACCTCAGAGTCCACCTGTACACAGATGGGCTCAGCACCGCGGTGTGGGGCCCCCCTGCTTCTAACTGGAAATATCTTTCTCATTTCTTCCTATGAGAAGATCCCCAGGAAATAACCAAAAACCATATCCCCAAACTCCAAATCTGTGGTGTTTTCCCACAACAAAACCAGTGTCTTCCATCCCGGTTCCTCCTGGGTGGGCTCCTTCTCCTGGGAGTTGGACACCAGCCAAGTGTTGGCCTGGGGACCCTCAGCGCCCCTTGTCAGCCCAAGGGGAGCGTATTTCAAGTCTGCCGAGGTGATGGCGGCTTGTGTACCCCTGGTCCAAAGTCCGCTTGACATCCTGAGATTTCAAGATTTGGAACAGTCTCTGGCCTTGCATATATGACCACGAAACTTCCTATTCCTGGTCTGTACATGGAGGTGGTCCGCTGTATTCATCCACTGGGTTGCTTTGAGGATCAAGAGAGAGGGAGTTATCTGCAGAATTAGAGGAGCGCTCATCCTCAACGCGTTTCCTATCAGTCAAGGACAATAGCTTCTGCTTTTTTATTTCCTTGGAGGTACAGGGGATTGAACACAGGGCTTTGTGCAGGCGAGGCAAGTGCTCTACCACTGAGTCACACCCCTCGCTCTCCACCCAGCAACTTGGGCCCTGTGCAATCCGACTATGACCCTCCATCGGACCCTCACACCCATCCAGTGTGGAACTCATGGTTGCCATTCCATTTTGACAACGAAAAACAAAGGTCAACAAGTAAAGGTGTTAACTGCTAGGCAGGGACTGTGTGTGTGTGTGTGTGTGTGTGTTTAGGAATCACTGCTGCCCCTTTCAAAGTTGTATTTTGTTTCAGATCAGGCACTCCAGAAAAACTTACAGGGGGCCAGCCAAAATCATGGCGGCATCGCTCTGATTCAATCTTTTTTTTTTTTTGTGGTACTGGGGATTGAATCCAGGGGCATTCTAACCCCGAGCCACACCCCTAGTCCTATTTTTTATTCTTTATATTGAAACAGGGTCTCACTAGGTTCTGAGGCTGGCCACCAACCTGGATCCTCCAATTTCAGTCTCTGAAGTACTAGGATTAGAAGTGTGCACCACCACGCCCGGCTTAACTCAATCCTTTTAGGTGACCTAAAGTAAACTTTGCTCATTACAATACCAAATTCTCCACCCAGAGACAATGCCATGAGCCATCTTTTTTTGGGGGGGGGGGGGAGCATACAATGTATGACCTTGAACTGAGCATGCTCAGGAATATGCCCACCTCCACACGTGTCTTTCCTATATGAATATGTGTAAGTCTCCCCAATAAAAAGCCCTTTGCTTTCTTTGTTAGGGGAAGCACTTTGAGAGCTGTCTCCAGGGTGCACCTTCTTTGCTATAAGTAATATGCCTTTCTTCACTTTTAGCTCCTGGCTGTGTTTATCGGCTTTACAAACCCATCGTGTCCAGTTACCAAGGGGCTTCCTATTCCCAAACCCGGCATTTTCCCTCTGCTATGGTGGGGCCACTTGTAAATAATCTCATCCATAGAATGTTAGAGATCTGCAGGAAACAAGTGAAAGAGTTTGTGAGACTTCCCAGGGCCCTTTCTGTCTTTAAGCTAACAGAGGCACAGAAGTTGGGGTGCCAGAGGGGGTTCAGTCTCAGCCTGCCTCACCTGTGTCCTCATGGGGAGATCGGACTCCTCACTGTGTGATTGCACCGAGGATAAGATGCGAAAGTAGTCTAGAGGTGCTCCCGGTGGTGGCTTTCTTGGAAGAGACTGCGACTTTCTTGCTGGGATTGAACATGACCCCCTCGTCTTCTGTGCTGTTTCCGAAAGATGTTGAGCCAGGGAGATTTTTTTTTTTATTCGTGCATTGTAAGCATACATCTTTATTAGTTACAAATTGATAACGACATATGTGCCCACATTTCTCATTTGACCCCTTCCCCAAATTCCCACCCTGCTCCCTCACCCTCCCTCCCTCTCAAGTTCAGTTTAGTGAGTGACCTTGATGTACATTAGGGTGTCTCCCCCCGCCCCCCGTCCATCCCTTTCGGTTAAATCAACTTCTTTGTTTATCGAGGGTCTCTACTTTTTCATCTGGAGACCCTCTTATGCCCCATCTTCTCCCTAGCATCCACATATTAGGGAGAACATATGCTTCTTTACTCTTTGTGACTGGCTAATTTCACTTAACATAATGTTTTCCAGTTGCATCCATTTCCCAACAAATAACATGATTTTGTTCTTCTTTATGGCTGAGTAAAATTCCATTGTGTACATATCCCATAGTTTTGTAATCCATTCATCTGTTGATGGACATTTTGGCTGCTTCCATAGTTTGGCTATTGTGAATTGTGCAGCTATAAACATAGATACACATGCGTCGGTCTGATAGTTTGGTTTCCGTGCTTTTGGGTAGATACCCGGAAGTGGTATTGCTGGGTCATATGGTAGGTTCATTCCCATGTCACAGCAGAGTGGGAAGATCAGAGAAAACAGGTTAGAAGACCCGAACTGTCATTTGAGAGCTGTGTGACTGGAGTCATTTATGTAACCTAGCTTTCTTCTTACCTCCCTCTACTCCCTTAAAGTGGGTTCATTATACTCGCATCGCAGTCATTGCGAGGAATTTTATGTAAAAATTATAGGCGACTATTATTTTGGACCTAAGTTCCTCAATTGGTTTTTTTTTTTTCTTTTTTTGCGGTACTGGGGGTTGAACTCAGGGGCCTTCTACCTCCGAGCTATACCCCCAGCCCTATTTTTTTAATTCTTTATTTTGAAACCGAGTCTCACTAAGTGGCGGAGTGCCTCACTAGGTAGCTGAGGCTGGCCTCGAATGCGGATCCTCCTGTCTCAGCCTTCCGAATGCTGGGATTACAAGCGTGCGCCACCACGCCCGGCTCTCAATTGGGTTTTAAGGCAGCAGGCTAAAAATAAAAATGGAGCCAGGTGTGGTGGTGCACGGTTGTAATCCCAGCATTTGGGAGGCTGAGACTGGAGGATTCGGGTTCGCCACCAGCCTCAGCTACCTAGTGAGGCACTCAGCAACTTAGTGAGCCCCTGTTTCAAACTAAAGAATAAAAAAAATAGGGTTGGGGGTTTAGCTTGGAGGTAGAATGCCCCTGAGTTCAATCCTCAGTATCGCAATAAATAAATAAATAAATAAATGAAAATTAAAATAATAAATAAAAATCAAAACGGAATCATCCATGCTAAAGTTTCAACTCACTGAACTAAAGCGAAGCTGTTATTTGATCTCCTGAGAAACCAGGAGACAGAAGAAATGACAAGCACTTCCCCAAACAGGCGAGTTTTTCTTGGCATGACGACGATGTTTTCCCTGCCCTTAATCTTTGTATCCTTTAATCCCTACAGAGAACAATCTGGAGCCATCTGATGCCAATCAACCAGTTATTTACCTCTTTAGAACAGTTTATTGATGCATTGCAATTACACACCCTAGTGAGATTCAAAGTGGCATAAACACACACAGCACACAGCACTTGGTGTATCTCCCTTTGTCGGGGAGTTAGCCAGCGTTGAGGGGGGCAGACAGAGAAACGGGACAGACACCAGCAGAAAATTCCAACATGGCGAATTTAGCGCAGTCACCCTAAGCTGTGACCACCCCAAATTACTGTGCATGAGGAAGGGTAGGATTTCTGGATAGTATAAAAACTTACCATGTGGCAGGCAGATGCGCACCTCTCTCCCCCACTTTTTTTTTTTTCTGCTCCTGGACCAACTAGCTCTGTGACCCTCCCGGTAAATCCACCCAATAAAACCCATTATGCTCACGCTAGCTGTGTCCCCCAAGTGAAATCTTTCTTTTGGGGAGACAAGAACTGAGGGAAACTGGCGGCCCTATGATCATTTCATATTCCCCCAGCCTGCTCCTCCCTCCTCCCTTCCCTTACGTGCTAATTAGATTGGTAGAGAGATACCCTCATTTAAGGACATAAGCTTATTTGAACTATTTCCTTCCTAATCCTTTTCCCCCTCCGTTTTTCCTCTTTCTGTCTCCCTGTCCTCAACTTACAAGGAAAGTAACTTTGAAATGACTGATCAGCCTTTCTCTGTCTATAAAACCAACCTTCTAGCCGGGCATGGTGGCGCACGCTTGTCATCCCACTACTTGGGAGACTGAGACAGGAGGATCTGGGTTCTCGGCCAGCCTCAGCTACTTAGTGAGGGCCTCTGCAACTTAGTGAGACCCTGTTTCAAAATAAAGGATAAAAAATAGGACTGGGGGTGTAGAGATAGAATGCCCCAGGTTCAATCCCCAGTACTGCAAAAACAAAACAAAACAAAACAAAAACCCAACCTTTTCTCTTCCACTCACCGGAAAACTATTTGTTTTTTTTTTGTTTGTTTGTTTTTGTTTTTTTGCAGTACTGGGGATTGAACTGAGGGGCATTTTACCTCCGAGCTACACCCCCAGCCCTATTTTTTACTTTATTTTGAAACCAGGTCTCACTAAATTGCAGAGTGCCTCACTATATAGCTGAGGCTGGCCGAGAACCCGGATCCTCCGGTCTCAGCCTCCCGAATGCTGGGATTACAAGGTGCGCCACCACGCCCGACTCTGTTTAATGTAACAAAGTACTCCCTGAGTCTAGGATCGAAGACAAAAGCCAATTAAATGTTAATCAAGTTGCTTTAATTTTATCCTAGGACAGAATTAAGTCAGCTAAAATGTGTGACGTTCCCATCACAGAATACAGGCAATAACTGATAAAGCGACACTTCCTTCCAGGCCGCAAACCTCAACTGAGCACAGCACTCTCTCTGCGTGTCACATTCACAACCCAGCTGTCCCCATCCCCACGCCCAGGGCCATGGGGGAGGTTGCTGAAGGACCAGGAAATGCCGGAGATAGCATGGGGGCAACGCTGTCTTTATTGAGATAATTTATTGAGGCAAGTTTACAAGAGATCGAGGACAACTTCAAGAGGAGCTCAGTTGGGACAGGCTGACAGGTAGCACCTCTGTCCCTCATGGCACGGTGTCCAGTGGTGGCCGGCTGGGCGAGTGGCCTGTGACCCTCACTAAATTGCTGAGGCTCGCTTCGAATCTGTGATCCTCCTGGTTCAGCCTCCTGAGTACTGGGATTACAAGCATGCGCCACCACGCCCGGCTATAAATATATATTTATATATAATATATTTAATATAAATATCCAATATATAATATATTTAACATAAGTATATAAGTATTCAATATATAATATATTTGATATAAATATACAAATATCCAATATATAATATATTTAACATAAGTATATAAATATTCAATATATAATATATTTAATATAAATATACAAATATCCAATACATAATATATTTAACATAAGTATATAAATATTCAATATATAATATATTTAATATAAATATACAAATACCCGATATATCATTTAGTTAATATAAACATTCAATATATTTAATATAAATACATAAATATTTTATAAATATATTTTATAAATACACATATTTTATAAATATACATATTTTTATAAATATATATTTATGTATATGTTTCTGACTCACAATGTCTAAAATATTTGCAATCCGACTCTTGACAAAGTGTGCCCACCCTGGTGTTAGAGCATAACAGCTGTGTATTAAATGATCCTGTAAAGACGCGACCACATTGAATAACAGCAAATGGTAATATTAGCTATCACTTATTGAGGCTCAGCAAGGTTAAGTGATTTGCCTGAGGTCACACAGCTAGTAATGGCAGCGTGAGATTTTGTGGTTTGGAAAAAGAGAATCAGCGATGTACTTGATTCTTGGCCTTGCAGATTCGTGGGGCCTCCAAGGCTCCCCAGCACTCCCCTCCCCCTCCAGAGCTGCCCGGCAGCCCTGTGACACGCGTCCCCCCTCCTGGGCCCCCTCTTGGGCTGCTGCCAAGATTCTTTTAAATTATTATGGCCCTGCGTGAGAACATCATGGCTCGAAGCCTCAGTCTTTCCGGGATTTTCTTTCCTGTGTGGTCTCCCAGGTTCAGCCAGTTCCTTTGTAACTTGGCTGGTTCCTCTCTGGAATCTTCGATTTCCTCTTTGATTTCCCCGTTGTGGGTGCAGCAAGGCTGAGGCGGCCACTGAGCGCCTGGGTGTCAGGGTAGGCGAGTGCTGTCTCTGAGCCTCGCCTGACTCACCGTGCTCTGAGCGAACCCAGCTCGCTTCTGCGGCGGTGTTCAGGAATGTGCGGCTACGGTCATTTTCCAGGAATCAGACCTCACTGCTCAGAACGCCCCCTTTGGAAACGGGTAGCTGTTTTGCATATTAATATTTTCAAAATGAACCACATCTGCCCTGTTCCAAGGCAGAGCTCACTGCACCATCTTCCTGAGGACTTAGCACTCACGCTAGCGACACCAGCTGCTGGGTGTGCAGGGGTGCAAAGCCAGTGAAAGTTGGTAGTTGAACTCCCCGACCTGGAGAAATGGATGCAAAACCCTCGGGTTTCCAATTTCCCACCTGCGATGGTCACAACAGAATCGTCATCTGTCTCTCGGTATTCCTCCCTGTGGGACTGGTTCCAGGACCCTGTCGGATGCCCAAATCCACAGATGCTGAAGTCTCCTGTATAAAATATTTGCATATAACTATGCTTATCCTCCTGTGTACTTTAATTCATCTCTAGATTACTTACAATACCTAACACAGTATACATTTTTACCTAAAGCTTTGTAATACTCTGTTGTTTAGGAAAAGAGGACAAGGGGGAAAAAAAGTCTGTACATGTTCAGTATAGATGCAATTGTTTTCTATTTTTGATCTGTGGTCGGTTGAAGCTGCGGATGCAGATAAGGAGGAATGTGGGTGTCTGGGACAGGGAATGAGATAATACACCTCCGTCCCGGGCACGAGGGCCGGCACATGGGGAGCCCCACTGGGCGGCGATCCCTTTATGGTTCGAGGGTCCTGCCGCCCTGAGGCAGCCGGCCGCAGGCAGATGAGTTTCAAATACGCAGCTGGGGCCTCACTCAGGACCAGCTGAGCCAGCATCTCTGGGGCCACCGCCGCTGTGGCCTCGACGATTCCGCTTTGACTTGCGCTCACCTGAGCTCAGCTGGTGCTTCGAGGTGAACCTGGGTGTTTGCCCCAACACCCAAGACCTCCGTCCTGCTGAGACTTTTGAGAATTTATGTTTTCTTTATATAAATATAAAATATATATTTTAGTATATGATATCTGTAACTAACATGATAATATATAATATATTATATACAATACGATGTATTATTTATATAATACCATGTTATTTATTATAACACCAATATGCTATTAATATATAATGAACAATCATATAATAATTAATATATAATGACACAATATAATATAATCATATATAAATTATAATATAATATAACTATATATAAATTTAATATATAATAATATAATATTATAATATATAATAATATAATTAATACTATAGTATATAATTAATATACAATTAATATATAATTAAAATGTATAATCTATAATAAATAATCAATATACAACTAATATATAATATTAATAGTGTTGATATATTGATAAAATTTATATTATATATTTATAGATAATATATTAATATTATATATTTATAGCATATAAATATATATATAAATAATATATAATATATATTTTCTGTTTCCTCCTCTTCCCATTGCTTTGAAGAGCAGCTGATGAATAGGAGCCCTCCATCAGCCTTGACCGCATTGGAATTCATCTTTTCCCCACCTCCGCCTGGCCCTAGCTCCAGGTGCCCTTGCGGTCACTCTCAGGACTGTGCCGGTGGGGGCCACGTGCACGCCACCTTCCATGCGGGCCCTACGCAGCCGCTTGCACTCCCGCCTTGTTTTCCCCGGTTGTTCTCTACCGTACCGGGGCTGGAGCCTGCCTTCACATTGCTCCGGAGTTCAGCGCAGCCGCCTACAAATATGACGGCACACAGTAGGTGCTCGTGCATGCAGGAGCAAGCCAGGGGTCCCCACAAGATCTCCGGGCCTGAGGCTCCACCGTCGTTCACCATTCCTCTTCTGCAGATGGGGAAACTGAGGCACACAAATGATTTGCGCAAGGTGACCAGGAAGTGGCGGCCGGGCCCTGGGTCTGAGGCCTTGTCATTTGCACACTGCTTCCCAGTCACGCCATCGCTTCGGCTCCCTGGGGGAGCTCTGGATGCCAACGGGACAACTAGGCCAGGAAAAGGAATGACTTGACAAGCAAGAAAGCCTGCACCCTCTGGGGCTCTCTCTCCGGTTTCCCTTTCTCTTCCTAACACTAAGTCCAGCTATGATTTTCCAACAGATACAACTTAACTTGGAAAGTATGAAGGTTCTTTTCTTCTTTTAATCCTCGCCCCGGTGCTGGGGACTGACTATCCCAACAGAGGGTCTGCCTGTCCTTGGGCTGCTCAGGAGATCGCACTGGTTACTTCTGGCTGCTAATTTAGCCCCGGAGAAAGGAGGAAGGAAATAACCCCCCAGAGGCAGCCAGGACTCCAGAGCAGGGGTGGCTGCGTCTTCCAGCTCCTGGGTGTCTGGCCAAAGTCGGGGGCCCCGGCCAAACTCCCGAGAGGGAGCCCGGCTCCGCTCAGAGCAGGGAGGCTCCTCTGCAGGGCCACAGGCTTGACGGAGCAGGGGTCCAAGCACGGTGGACAACGGGCCCTGGGCGTGACAACTTCCCCGGGAGCCCTGGGAGGCTGCAGGCTGAGCGCAGCCCAGGCCCAGCCCTGTGGGAAGATGAGTCAAAAGGAGAGAGAGCCGCCGTTTTCTAAGAAGCCAGAGAGGCCAGAGAGAACTGTACCTATCTGTCCTAGAGGCCGCCAGGCCTGGGTTTCGGGGTTCAGCTCCAGCCCCACTTTCTCGCTCCTCCCTTCCAACCCATGCCTTTTGCAGGAATCAAAACCAGTTCGTGGTTGTACATTTATTCCGTGACACAAACGCTTCTTCAATCGGCGACGGGCTGCACACCGCGGGTTTCTGTTGTTGCCTCGATGTCTCCCTGCTCTCGGGGAGAGAACTTAATTTCATCGTAAAGATGCCAAGAAAGTTACACATGGTCAATATTGCAGAATTCTCTTATCGGTTCTCCTCTCCACGAGGCGGGCTGGCCAATAGCGATGGGGGAGCAGCAAGAGGGTTGTTTGGATGCTGACCTGGCTTCCAGGAAACTCGGAGCTGGGGGGGGGATCTGATTGCATCACGCCGGTGTGGCAAGCTCTGCTTATATACACCCTGAAGCAAGAGCCACATGCTTTAGTGCGCCACAGAAGGGCTTGGTGCTAGGGGTCAGGCCCAGTGCCAGTTGCTGCAGGAGCTCCACCCTCCCTTCCTTCCTTCCTTTCTTCCTTCCTTCCTTCCTTCCTTCCTTCCTTCCTCCTTCCTCCCTCCCTCCCTCCCTCCCTCCCTTCCTTCTTTCCTTCTTCCCTCTTTCTTTCCCTTCCTCCCTTCCTTCCTTCTTCACCTCCCTCCCTCCTTTCCTTCCTTCCTTTTTTCCTTCTTTCTTTCCTCCCTCCCTCCTTTCCTTCTTCTCTTCCTTTTTTCCTTCTTTCTTTCCTCCCTCCCTCTCTCCCTTCCTTCTTCCTTTCCTTCTGGTACTGGGGATTGAACCTAGAGGCATTCTGCCTCTGAGCTACACCCTCAGCCCTATATTTCTTCTTCTTCTTCTTCTTCTTCTTCTTCTTCTTCTTCTTCTTCTTCTTCTTCTTCTTTCCAGTACTGGGGGATTAAACCCAGGGGCATTCTACCTCTGAGCTACATCCCCAATCCTATTTTTTATTCTTTATTTTGAAACCAGGTCTCACTAAGTTGCGGAGTGCCTCACTAGGTAGCTGAGGCTGGCTGCGAACCCAGATCCTCCAGTCTCAGCCTCCCAAATGCTGGGATTGCAAGCGTGAGCCACCACGCCTGGCTCTTATTCTTCTTATTATTGTTATTTGAAACAGGATCTCACTAAGTTGCTGAGACTGGCCATGAACTTGCGACCCTCCTATCTCGGCCTCTTAAGTACTGGGATTACTAGCGTGCGCCACCACCATGCCCAGCCTTCTTGGCTTTCTTAAGAGGCCCTAGGCTGGGACTGCGTGGCACAGGGTGGTCATTTGGGGTCAGCCACTGCTACAGCTTGGGCTTGCAAAGTCCCCCAAAGGCCCCTGTGATGAGAGCATGTCCCCAGGGCAGCGCGGCTTAGAGGTGGCGCATGGTTGAAGGAGGTGGGTCACTGGCGGCGTGGCCTTTGGGGACTGACTGTCCCTGTTCCTGGTTGTTTTCTTCCTTGATCCGTGTTTCTGGCTGGCTGCCGTGACTTGAGACTGGCTTTCCTCTGCCCCACACTCCGCCATGTTGCTTTCTGCCTTGGAGGTGGCCATCCATGGACCAACCCCTGAAACCGTGAGACAAATAAACCTTTTCTCCTCTAAACTGTGTTTGTCAGGGATTTTTGGTTACAGCCATGACAAAAAACAACAAAACAAAACAAAACAAACCAAACAAACAAAACAAAACAAAAACTAAAGCAACAACCTCTGTTTATATTTCCAGGAAGCGTGGTATAATGCAAATGGCCCACGGAGAGAGCCTGAAGGGAAGTTATGATGACCTTGATAAAGAGCAGAGAAGGTCATGGAGACGGAGCACCGTTGGTAGCCTTGGTGAACCTGAACCCTTCCCACAATTCCTTTTCTCCTCCAGCTCTTATGAGGGGAGGGTTTGGCCCCTCAGCGAGTGAGCACTTCACAGCTTGCTCCGATTTTCCCGTGCACACGCCCAAGTGATGCTGCATCTGCTTCCTAAAGCACGTTCAATTCAGGTTCTTCCTGTCTCTCCACTGCCTTAGCCCAGAGCCCCGTCATGCCCTGGGGGGCTTCTAACTGGTCTCCTCTCGTCTCTGTGCTTCACCCAGCCCCAAGCCTCTTCCAACTGTGCAGGCGGAGTGCTCCTCTGAAGCTCAGGTCGCTTCCAGATAGACTCATGGGTGGGAGGCTCAGGAATAACAAGCTCTGGTCAACACCATGACCCTGACCTTTGGTCCCCTGCGGCACTGCTAGATTCCACTCGGAGCTCGCAAACAACAGACTGCAGGTGACGGGCAGGGAAATCGCAGAGATCACCTTGACCCAGTCCTAATTAGTAACACATTACTGGCACCACACTGCCCGCTGCTCTTGAAAGAAGCCAGGACACCATGGTTGAGTAACATGAGCTCAGAGGCAGAGTCCAATGGCTTTGGCAGAATGTCAGAGGCCTTTCGCAACCCTTCCCAGCCCTACCTTTCTTTTCTTTTTCTTTCTTTCTTTCTTTTTTTTTTTTTGGTACTAGGAATTGAACTCAGGGGCGTTCTACCTTTGAGCTTTACTCCCAGCCCTATTTTTTTTTTTTTTTTTTGGTGGTACTGGGGATTGAACTCAGGGGCATTCTACCTCTGAGCTACACCCCCAGCCCTATTTTTTTTTTATTATTATTCTTTATTTTGAAACCGAGTCTCACTAAGTTGAGGAGTGCCTCACTAGGTAGCTGAGGCTGGCCTCGAACCCGGATCCTCCGGTCTCAGCCTCCCAAATGCTGGGATTACAAGCGTGTGCCACCACGCCCGGCTCCCAGCCCTACCTTTCAATTCTTTCTCTACAGTGACCTGTTTCCTCTCTCTCTTCTGACATCATCCCTGGATCCTGCGGTCCACTTTCCTCCTGGGATGTCTGGCATGGGCGCACGGTCCCTGCCTGGCCTGAACTTCTTCCTGTCTCCTCTGACCTTCAGTCCTTCCTTCTCCCCCTGGGCACACTGTGTGTTTGCTTGTTATAAAGTTTATCATGTTGTCATCACATTGTGACCAACACCCATTCCTGTTCATCTAGAACCCAGGGATTGTTCAGGCTGCAAGACTTTCAGTATTAAAACCAGACAGGTTTTAATTGCATCTCTGTATCTACGGGTTCTATGTCCATAGATTCAACCAATCACAGATTGAACACACACACACACACACACACACACACACACACACACACACACACATATATACTTACTATATATATACATATATAGACTTATTAGTTATATCTCAATAACCTCTAGATCTTCAAAAAATATCTCTTTCATGTCTCTACTCAACATGTTTGGTCTGTTCTATAGGATGGAATATGGAATATAATTTTAGTGTTTTAATGCCTTTCCTTATTATGTAATCTGTGTCATTTTTAGATCGGCATTGAATGATTGATTTTCTTCTTTGTTACAGGTTTTATATTCATGCTTCTTTTCATATTTGGTAGTCTCTTCTTATTGGACCTGTAGACATGAAGTTTACACTGTTGGGTTAGACCTAATAGGCTCATGTAGAACATTCTACCCGAGCATAGCAGAATACACATTCTTCTCAATTGTGCATGGATAGACCATCTGTTAGGTCATCAACAAATGCTCAGTACGCTCAATAAAGATTGAAGTTATACAAAGTATGTTCTCTAACCACAACTGGATAAAATTAAAAATTGATAAGAGAAAGAAATTTAGAAAAAAACCACAAGCAACAACAAAAATAGGTAAATTATATTTCATAAAAACCTTCCCTATTTTAATGCATGCTCTTAAGGTGAAACAATGACTCATGGCATGGCATAAAATATTTGTAAATTATATATCTAATAAGGGGCTTGCATATATAATGTATAAAACCCCTTATAAATAAACAAAGAAGACAATCTAATTAAAAAGTAGGCCAACTATTCAAGTAAACATTTCCCCAAAGAAGACACTCAAGTGGCCAATCAGCACCAGTAAGATGTTTGACATTATTAGTCATTAGAGAATGCAAATAAAAACATAATCACATTCACAAGGATGACTAAAACAGGAAATAATGATATTAGAAAGCATATAGAGAAATTGGAACACTCATACGTTGCTGGCATGGATGTAAAATGCTGTAGCCGCTGTGTAAACAGTTCCTCAAACTGTTCAACATGTGATCGTGGTACAGCAATTCTTAGGTATATATCCAATTCAATTAACAACACAAATGTATGTACACCAATGTTCACAGCAACGTTGTTCATAATACCTGAAAAGTGAAAACTATTCAAAAGCCCATTAACTGATGAATGGACGAACAATTATGGTATATCCAGGCAATGAAATATTATTCGGCCGTGAAAAAGAATGAAACAATATTAACGTGTGGCACAACCTGGATGAGCCTTCAGTCATTACGCTAAGTGAAAGAAGGCCATATATTGCATAATTCCAATCACATGGAATGTTTAGAATAAGCAAATCAATAGAATCAGAAATTAGTTTAGTGATGGACAGGGGTGGGAAGGAAGAGGGGGAATCTGGAAACTGCTAATGAGTATGTGATTTCCTTTGAAAGGTGACGGAAATATCCAGAAGTTGGATAGTCATGATGGAAATCTAAAACCCATTGCCCTTCATAAGGGAGGAATTTATAGCGTGTGAATGATATCTTATTAAAGCTCTTCCTAGAGACAAGGATATATAAGAGTATCGCCAAATGTAGAAAATTTAGAAAATTCTATAGAAATATGCTGAGTTAGTTGAAACCAGCTAAGGGAACCTGGGATGGGAGAGTTTGAACCACACCCAATCACCTAAAGCTGGCACTCTCTCAAGATCTATGGAGAGACTCTTCCACCTCACACCAGACCAGGGCACGGGCCCGGGCTCCACAGTGGTTTCAGGCATTTCCAGGCAAATGATCCAGTTTTCATAATAGGACAAGAACGAGGAGTGACAGGAAGTAGCGACTCCTCCCCCATCCTTGGGTCAGGGGGTTTGGGAAGTACCTCTTGCTCTCCGTGAGTAGTCTGGCTTCGGGCCAAGGAGGAAGGCTGGAGGACTTCCCACCCTTGTTGAGAATTCCAGGATCAACCAGGCTTAAATGGACCCCAGAGGGATCGCAGAACACAGAAATGCTACCGTGGAAATGGTAACGGCCTCAGATTCATTAGCCAGGCCAGTTCCACTGGCTTTCTTTCTTGATTATCTCAGTAGTTACAAAACACACCATTCATTCATTTATCATTCATTCATTCATTCAGTGGCCCATTTGCCTGTGATACTTTGGAAAGACACGAAAGAGAGGAAATGCAGTTCTTCTACCTTTAAAGAAGGTAAAACATGGACCACGGAATGTTTTAGTTCAGTGTTTCTCAAATGTTAGCCTGCCTCAGAATCATGCAAGGGGTGCAGATACCATTCCCCGGGGTCAGTAGGTTTGGGAAATCAGTAGATGAGTAGATGTGGAAATACAAATACCATTTCACCACCCTCCTCCTCCTCCTCCTCCTCCTCCTCCTCCTCCAATTTCTTCTTGGCATTTTAACTATTTTGTATTTGCTTCCTCTTCCTGTTATTTCACTACATTTCAAATCTAATACTTTAAGTTAAATATTATTTCTCGATTTTTTTTTTCAATGCAGTCCATTTTGCTAAACAAACACAAGCGAGAACAATGTTAGTGATATTGTCTCAGACAAAATGGTCTGGGAGGCCAAGAGTATGTTGCACACCCTAGAGTGTTTTATGTTTAAGTGGGACGTCATTTGTTCCCTTCTAGTTTTCAAACATCATTCATTTACTTGATATAAAAAACTTTGGAGTCAGAGTGAAGTAAATGGAGTGTCTTTTGGGGTGGTGTCATGATAATACCATGTACTCAGGATGTCGGAGGGGAAGACAAGGTACTAGTCCATCTTGTGTTGCTCTAACAGAGTGTCTGAGGCTGGGTGACTTGTGAAGAAAAGAGGTTCATTTGACTCATCACTCCTGTGGCTGAGGCTTATCCTGATGGCTGGGATCATGATAGGAGCCTGCGTGAGAGGGATCAGGTGGTGAGACAGGAAGCTAGAGAGTAGGGAGGGGTCACTTTTTATAACAACGCTCTCATGAAGACTGACCAGAATCCCCAAAGATTACTTTCTTCCAAAGGCAGTGCCTCTGATGATTTCTGCACCGGCTGCTGGTCCTTAGGGACCCTGCTACCTCCCACCACTGCCACACCGGGAACAAAGCTTCCAAAACACGAACCTTTGGGGAGAATGCCCTCCATCCATATCCAAACCACAGTCCAGAAGTGTTGGTTTTCCTGCTTTTTTTTTGTTTCCCATTTAACTTAAAGAGAACCCCTGGTGACACAGATTCCTGCCGTTCCTTGTGAAACTGTGCCAGGGTCTTCCTCCTCTCTTTCTTGCTTTGATGCTTTGAGTGAGGACGCCATCGGGAAGCCTGTACCGAGACATGTAGTGCTGGGAGCGCTGAGGGCGGCTCTTTGCACGTGAGAGCTGACCGTCTGGGTTATAAGATGGGCCGGCCAGCGACTCTCAGAGATTGCTAGGGCTTCTCCATGTTTTCTAATAACTTGCCATGTTATGAAATCAGCGCTTTGTGTAGGGAGAATAACTTCCTCTCAGGAACTGCACTCAAAACCAGCTGGGGTTTGGATCTCGGCCAGGTTTTCGGAGTGGAAGGGAAGGATGTCAGAAGCACGAGGATTTCTGGCCCCGAGGGTCAGAGGGGCCTCTGCCACGGGGCTGTGAGCTTTGGTGACTTAGCACGCCAGAGTCTCCTCCAAAGGGGACTTTGTATACCAGGTGCCAAATACTGACTGGCTTCCTGAGGACACACTGTCCTGCTCCAGGTCCTAAGTTCTTCTGCCACCTTGGAAAGCCAGTTTCATTTCCACACTTTCAGGGGACACTTCCTTCCTTTATTTTTTTTTTGGCGGTACTGGGGATTGAACTCAGGGGCATTCTGCCTCCGAGCTATACCCCCAGCCCTATTTTTTTATTATTTATTTTGAAACCGGGTCTCACTAAGTTGCAGAGTGCCTCACTAAGTAGCTGAGGCTGGCCAAGAACCTGGATCCTCCGGTCTCAGCCTCCCCAATGCTGGGATTACAAGTGTGTGCCACTATGCCCAGCTTGTTTGTTTGTTTGTTTGTTTATTTATTTATTTATTTATTTATTTATTTATTTATTTATTTTGCAGTACTGGGGATTGAATCCAGGGGCATTCTACCTCTGAGCTACAACCCCAGTCCTAATTTTTTTTTTATTCTTTATTTTGAAACAGGGTCTCACTAAGTTGCAGAGTGCCTCACTAAGTTGCTGAGGCTGTCCTTGAACCTGGATCTTCCTGTCTCAGCCTCCCAAGTACTGGGATTATAAGCGTGCACCACCATGCCCAGCTAGGAGACACTTTCTTTGAGTGGATATTTGGAAGGAAAATGCAAGATAGAAGTCACTCTCTGGTGACTCTTGACAGTGTCTACAACTTTGTTTTTTTTTCTCTTGGGATAGCCATTTTCTCCCTGAGGGTTGGTTTGTGTATTAGTCAGCTTTTCACCACTGGGCCAAAGTGCCTGACAATAACTTGGAGGAAAAGGAGGAAGGTCTATTTGGCTCATGGTTCAGGGGTTCAGTCCATAGCTGGCTAACTCCAAGGCAGAAACACTGTGGCAGCAGGTATGGTGTAGGAAAACCTACTCCACTCAAGGCTAACCAGAAGCAAAAAAAAAAAAAAAAGGAGAGAGAAAGATTCAGGGGACAGAGATCGTCTCCACGGCCAAGTCTCCAAAGACCTACATCTTCCAGTCACACTCGACCTGCTGCCAGTTACCACCCAGTAAGTCCATTCAAATTACTAACCCACAGCCCAGATTCGATTACTTCACCTCTGAAAACTTCTGCACTGCCAACACGTGAACTTTCTCAGGGGATATCCCATAACTAAACCATAAGAGTTTGCTTTCCAAAGGGCTGGGGTAACCTGGATGAAGTAATATCATTCCCTTGTGTCTAATCCTCCTTGTTTCTTTTTTTTTTTTTTTTTTTTTTGCGGTACTGGGGATTGAACTCAGGGGCATTCTACCTCCGAGCTATATCCCCAGCCCTATTTTTTATTCTTTATTTTGAAACCGGGTCTCACTAAGTTGTGGAGTGCCTCACTAGGTAGCTGAGGCTGGCCTCGAACCTGGATCCTCCAGTCTCAGCCTCCCAAATTACAAGTGTGCACCACCACACCTGGCTCTCCTTGTTTCTTTTCTTTTATTTTTTGCGGTACTGGGGATTGAACTCAGGGGCATTCTACCTCTGAGCTATA
>PVLC010030195.1:0-19608 GCA_004027655.1 Graphiurus murinus | reverse complement strand
TTTTTTTTTTCTTTTGAAATAATTATAGATTCTCAGTAAGTGCAAAGATAGCACAGAGGAGTCTCATGTATGCTTCGTCCAGTTTCCTCCAGTGGATACATCTTTTATAACTATTGTACATTACCCAAACCATAAAATTGGGACTGGACAATGTATATATATAGTTCTGTCATTTTATCACGTGTATCTATGATACAAAACTATTCCAGGACAGCACAGATATCTCCTATAATGACAACTCCCTCCTCCTTCCATACCTCCTGTTATCCCCAACCCCTGGTAACTGAATCTTTTCTCCAGTTATGTAATTTTGTCATTCAAGAATGTTATATAAACCTGGGGGTGATGGCACACACCTGTAATCCCAGCACCTGGGAGGCTGAGACAGGAGAATTACTGGTTCAAGGACAGCCTCAGCAATCTAGCAAGACCCTGTTTCAAAACAAAAACATTAAAGGGCTGGGGATGTAGCTTTGAGGTAGAATGCCCCTAGGCTCAATCCCCAGTACCAAAAAAAAAAAAAAAGTTATATAAGTAAAATCATATAGTATATGACCTTTTGAGGTTGGCTCTTTTCACTTAGCATAAAACCCTGGAGATTCTCCAAGCTGTTGTGTGTGTCAGCTTATTCCTTCTTATTGCTGGGTAGTATTCCAACCAGTGTGTCTTCTATATTCTTGCTCATTGAAGGGTTGTGGTCTCCTGAACAGAAGTCTGTCTCCAAGCACAAATCAAGCAGCAAAGTCACCTGCTGCAGGTAAGTTAAGAGCATCTCTGAAGATAGGCTTGATGTTTATCTCCAGACAGACTCTGAAAATCCAGTTATTTCACACAGCAGAGAAGTTTTTGTGTTAACTAGTTGATGTGGGCCCCCACATTTTCTTTTTTCTCTTTTAGCACCGGGGATTGAACCCAGGGGCATTCTACCTCTGAGCTACACCCTCAGCCCTATTTTTTATTCTTTATTTTGAAATAGGGTCTTGCTAAGTTGTAGAGGGCCCCACTAAGAAGCTGAGGCTGGCTGCGAACCTGCAATCCTACTGTCTCAGCCTCCCGAGTACTGGGATCTGGGATTACAAATGTGCACTACCTTGCCTGGCTTTTTCTTTTTTTCTTGATGGTCTCCTTGATGGGAAAGAGCATCAGCAAAAGAGATCGACAGGTTGCCATCATGCAGTTAGCTAGCAACAGGCCTCCTGGTTGTGCAGCTCTACTGAGTGGAGGCTCTCTGGAAACGCAGGGCAGCATGTTCATGGGAGAAATCACAGGATTCGAGTCTAGACCTGAATTATAATCCAGATTCTTTGGCTCTGTGACCTCAGGAAAGTTACTGAATCTGAGCAGGAGCCTCAGGTTCTGCATCTGACAAATGGTGATAAAAATACTGACTTGACACTGTCAACATGATTTACATTATGATGTGAGACTAAAATGCACCAATAAAAGCATATAGAAAAATATGGACTTGCTAGGTTGCTGTGAAATCCCCCCAAACTCACCATTGTAAAACATGCAGCACAACTCCTGACAGACAGTAGGCACTCTAAATGGTAGCTATTTTTGCTGTTCAGCTTTGAGGACAGCCCTTTCGTTCAGCATCTGTTGAGTGCCTGCTACCTGTCAAGCCCTGTGTTATGGCTGGGACTACACCAAGACACAGGGTTTGTTCACAGGGTGCTTTGGAATTGGGAGGGGATAAAATGGAGAGTGGGAAGTGGGAACCAGCACAGGAATGCAGCCACAGGCCTAGGGCTGTCACAGAGGTCTGTACAGAGGACTGTGCGACTCAGGAAAAGGTGCCATTGCCTTCATATCTCACTGCTGATATCATAAGCTCGGTCCTCTGACCTTATGTCCAGGATACACAGGAACGATGAAACCATAGCCTGCCATTGCTGCCTCATGCTTTATTTCAAACCAAAGCCTCGTCCTCACTGGTTCTACCTTTTGTGTGTTCCTTCCCCTCTCCCTATGCTCTTTGTTGGTTGTGTGCACAGCTGGACAAACGATGGGCAGTACCTGGCTCTGGGGATGGTCAATGGGGTCATCAGCATACGGAACAAGAATGGCGAGGAGAAAGTGAAGATCGAGCGTCCAGGGGGCTCCTTCTCCCCGATATGGTCCATCTGCTGGAACCCTTCAAGGTACTCTCACAGCCGTCCTCCTCCTCGGGCAGATACCTTTAGGAACGAGGGCTTTCTTGGCAGGCTGGCTTCTTTCTTTCTTCCTGAGGTCTCCATAGTTTGGGGGTCTTCTTACCCCACTTGACTGGTCTGTTTGGAACCTGTTCCATTTAAATGGAATTTTTAAAAAGTCTCTTGATTTTGGAATGAATCTGAGATTTTGCTAAGCAGATGAGCTATCTAGGCCAGCCCAAAGTGTGTGTGTGTGTGTGTGTGTGTGTGTGTGTGTGTGTATGCTTGTACACGTGTGTGTGTGCATGGCGTGTGAGCAACACAGGAAGGCCATTTCCGTATGAACTAGTAGCTGAGATGTTTGCTGTGGCTTCTTTTCTCTCTTCCCCTTTTCAGTTCTTCCTTCCAAGTCTGGGCAGAGTATGTGCCTATCTGTTAATGAATAGCTCTTTCAAGATCCTTTTTTGTTGCCCTTACCCAAAATTCAAAATTAACTCTCTGCATGCCCCTAAAGCACAAACAATTGGCATTACCTTATCAAACCTTACACACACTTTCCTTTCTAGGCCCATGTGACTTTGAGGTGCACTAATAGCTTTAGAGGCTCTTTGTATAATCCCATAATATTATTAAACCATCAATAATACCCCACCCCCCAGCCTTGTGAAGGTAAATTAAAGGACTTAATTGTTTACCAGTCCAGTGTCATTTTACAGGTGGCTGCCTACTTGATTTAGGAGGTTATTTAATTCCATTGCCTTTCCTATACCAGATTACCACACTTCTTCCTGAATAATTTTGTCCAGTCCAGGCAGTACTGTGCCTATCTAATGCCGTCAAAGGCCATTAGCCTACCCCAGAGTTCCTGCTGTTTGATTTTGTGGCCACAGATGACTTTGTGGCTTCGGTCTACCATTTTTAATTCATGAGAAGCAGGATACCCAGTGTACCTGGTGGTCGTCCTCTTCCGGGTAGGGTTCAGGGGCTCGTTGACAGGTTTTGAAATTATAGCTTTAGTGTAGTTCTAGGCAATGTGATTGTGAACAACCACTTACTGTCTACAGCCGATGGGAGAATTTCTGGATGAACAGAGAGAACGAGGATGCTGAGGATGTCATTGTCAACAGATATTTTCAGGAAATCCCTTCCACTCTGAAGTCAACAGTATACGGTAGTCAGGGTAGTGAGGCAGAGGAGGAAGAGCCAGAGGAAGAAGACGACAGTCCCAGGGACGACAACTCGTGAGTGTGTCCCAAGGAATGAGAACCCTCCTTGTAAGGGCCCAGGCTCCGTGCAGACCTGCCAGGGCAGATGCTGTTGTAAATCCCCTTGAACAGGGGGAGCAGAGCAGGGGCCAGAATTGTTTGGGTGAGCTTCCCAACTAAGGGGAACACACACTGAGAACCCGAGTATGGGTTATAACATAACCCTCTGAGAAACCAGGAAATACTGAAGAGTACAGAGGAGAAGGTTCACTTCATGCCCTAAAGAAACCTCCATTAGCAGTGTAGTGTATTTCCCTTCAGTCTTTTAGTGTGCTCATACAATTAGCTAAACCATTTCCTGCTTCTCATTTTTCAGTTAACATCATAGAGTGTACTCTTTCCAGTAACGTTAGAAATCCTTTGAAAAACATGATTTTTAGTGCCTGCCTGGTATCCCTCGTGTGAATGTCCCATGATTCACTTAACACTTCTCCCATCACTGGACACGTTCTTGGCCTGTTCCCCGCTTCCGCTCACCTTGCATTGGCTAGAACGCATGGCCGAGAGGAAGGCCCGAACCTCCCACGGTCCTCGCCCCCTGGGCTTGGCGGCCCAGGCTTGCTTTCTTCTTGTCAGTCGGGATCACTTGGAGGCAAAACACTGGCAGGGAGAGAGGCAAAGTGGGGCAGGCAGGATACTCCAGATGGGCAATAGTGATCTAGCTGGGGACTTAGCACACTGTCTGTGCTAAGCCTGAGGTTCCTTGGAAGAATCTCAGGGTTATGGAACAAAGAAAGGAAGGAGGATAGGGTTTAGGTCCCCATCTGTTCCTTTACCAGAGCAGCTCTCTGTTGTTCAACATGAGATTTCATTTTGCCCTGGGAGGGGGCTTTGAAATCCACCAATCCAGTCCACAAGAACTGAGTCCAGCCCAGAACCATTTGTGGCCTTGTCAAGAGAGCTCCCTGTGGGCTGGTCCTGGATTGTGTTTGAATTTCAGTGTCAGACACACAAAGTTCACCTGCAAGCCCCTTCCTGCTAACATCCCTCTCAACCTTTCTCTTTTTTCCCTTAGTTCTGAATTAGTGGCCACGACATTTTCTACTCTGCCACTCTTGGCTGGGTTTTACAAAGTCTGCATATCTAGTGGTGCTGCCAGGTTCCATCAGGCCCTAGACTCAGAAAAGCGCTGGAATTAATAAAGACACGCAACCTTAGGTGGATCAAGACCCAGCCTGCAAGCCTGGAAATGTCTCTCACCGGGGTGTTAGTCCTACAGTTCCAGTCCCAAGGCACTGATCCCCAAAGGTTTCAGTCTCAAAGACGGCTCTTGGTCTTCAGAAAGCCTGAGCAACATAGTGAGAGTCAACTTCAAAATATAGATCCAGTAAGAAACCATTTTCACCTGTGCCCAACTGCCAAGAGAACCTGGGTTTAGGTGTTAATTTTTCCTCTTCAGGAAGAGCAAGGAAGTTTTGCCCCTGTTTATTGTCAGCCTGTCCATGCCTTTTCACTGCAAAAGATGTTTCTCTGCTGCCTCCCCACATTTTCTAGTACATATGAGAAAGGTGCTCTTGGTCTGTGGCCTTGCTCTTTCTTAGTGTTGCTCCCCAGGAAGCTCTGAAGCGAGGGGTTCATTGCAGCTGCGGCAGGATCCCAGCCCCATCAGGACAAGGCTGGGGGCTCAGTGGATAGCAGATCCCAGGAGGGCCGAACCTCCCCTCTGCTTCAGCCCAGTGGACTAATGAACGGGCTGGGCCGGATCGCAGCTGTTGGCCTCAGTGAAGCTGTGCAGCACTTGGCACCCTGACAGCCCGGCCGGGGCACTCTTTTTCCTGTTGTTTGTTAAACTCTTAGCGCTGCTCTCATCACAGTCCCTGGCCCCTCATAACCTCTTTTGTCTTCTGTTGATTAGAGAGGAGCATAATGACATCCTGGCTGTGGCCGACTGGGGACAGAAACTTTCCTTCTACCAGCTGAGTGGAAAACAGGTATGGAGCTCCGTAAAGCCCATGTACAGTCAAGTCCATTCTGGTATATTTTTACTTTCTGATATTGCATTATTGTTAATTATACATGAGCTGGGCATGGTGGCACATTCCTGTAATCTGGGTACTTGGGAGGCTGAGACAGGTGGATCACAGGTTCAAGGACAGCCTTAGCAACATAGGGAAACTCTCAGTAACTTAGCGAAACCCTGTTTCTTTCTTTCTTTCTTTTTTTTTTTTTTTTTTTTTTGTGGTACTGAGGATGGAACCCAGGGACCTTCTACCTTTGGGCTATACCCCCACACCTATCTTTTATTTTTTATTTGGAAACAGGGTCTTGCTGAATGCTTAGAGCCTCACTAAGTTGCTGAGGCTGGCTTCTAACCTGTGATCCTCCTGTCTCAGCCTCCCAAGTACTAGGATTACAAGCATGTGCCACCACACCTGGCTGAAACTCTGTTTAAAAAAAAAAAATAGGGCCAGGTGTGGTGGTGCACACTTGTAATCCCAGTACTTGAGAGGCTGAGACAGGAGGATCACAGGTTCATGGCCATCCTCAGCTACTTAGGCCCTCTGCAATTTAGACCCTGTTTCCAAATAAAAAATAGGGCTGGAGGTGTAGTTCGGAGGTAGAATGACCCTGGTTCAATCCCGAGTACTGTAAAAAACAAAATAAATTAAAAAATCATAAAAAGGTCTGGGGGTATAGCCTGGAGGTAGAATGCCTCTGAGTTAAATCTCTAGTACCACCAATTTTAAAAAAAGAAAGAAAAAAAAATACACACACACATACACACACACACACAGACACACGCACACACACACACACACACACACACACACACACACGATCATTGTTAGCATCTGCTAATTGAGCATTTACTATGATACCAGGTACTTGTTTGTATATCTTATCTCAGTTAATTCTTATCAAACCCTGTAAGAAAGATCATTTTATTATCTACTGCTTAAACATAAGTAGACTTAAGACCAGAGCAGTGAAATAGTATGCCCAAGGTCCACACAGCTGAGAAATAGGGGAGCCTGGAATTAACCCAAATTGGTTTGACTTTAAAGTCCAGCTCTAGCCTGCTGTGGTGGTGCACGCTTGTAATTCCAGTACTTGGGAGACTGAGACAGAAGAATCATAGGTTCACGGCCAGCCTTGGTAACTTAGTGAGGCTCTCTGCAACTTAGTGAGACCCTGTTTCAAAATAAAAGAATAAAATAGGACTGGGGGTATAGCTTGGAGGTAGAATGCCCTTGGGTTCCATCCCCAGTACCCCCGCCCCCACACACACGGAAAAAAAAAAAAAGTCTATCTCTTGGGGCTGGGGATAAAGCTCAGTGATGAGTGCTTGCCTAGTATATGTGAGGCCTGGGGTTACATCCCAGCAGCAGCAGCAACAATAATGACATCTAGCTCCTAGTTATGCCCTTACCTTCCTCTGTTTGCTTTTATTCATCCTACCAACATTGCCGAGCGCCCTCTTTAGCCAGCCTCAGCACCGAGGAGCTGCTGTCACAGAGGTGTAAGTGATCGCCTGTGCACCGCAAGAGCTGGCAAGCAGGTCCCGGTGACAGACTGGATAGCCAGCAGTCCCAGTGTGGTGTGATACATGACACAGCAGAGAGCCACACAGATAGACAGCCATAGGGACACACAAGAAGGTGGCATCACTGCTTGGCGGAAATGAGAGATCTTGTACGGGTGACCCTTGAGCGGGAGTTTTTGAGACAGACGACATTGGGAGTGGTGTTTGAGGTAGAGGAGGTAGCTTTACAAAGGCAGAAATGAGAATAGTGAGTTGTTCAGGGTGACCGGATCCCAGAGCTTGTGGACTAAAGAGGAAGATGGGGACATGATTGTAAAGGACCAGAGTAGGCGAATGAATTTGAGCATCGTGTACCATAACAGTTCAACGTGGCATGGTCAGATTTCTGTTCCAGGAGTTTTTATTTCTGTGAAGGGTAGATTAAAATATAGAGAATTTATTAATAGTAGGACATGTAAGGGAAATGTTAAGGAATAAAGCGAAGATCGTGGGTACAGATTATATACTACAGGCAAGCAAATGAGAAAACCAGCCTGATGAATGAATAGAGTCTTCCATTTCACTGCATCCATATTCCTCAAAACCTGTCCTGCCAGAAGGAAGAGAAGGAAAGGTTTCTATCTCTGTCTTAACCATTGGTTACTTCTTTGTGTGTGTGTGTGTGTGTGTGTGTGTGTATGTGTGTGTGTGTGAGAGATACTGGGGATTCACCCCAAGGACATTTTACCTCTCAGGTACACCTCCATCCCTATTTTATTTTGAAACAGAGTCTCGCTAAGTTGCGGAGGGCCTCTCTAAGTTGCTGAGAATGGCTACAAATCTTCGATCCTCCCATCTCAGCCTCCCAAGTACTGGAATTACAAGCATGTGCCACCATGCCCAGCTTTTTTATGATCTTTTAAAGGCTGTAATTGAATAATTAATTTTATGCTTCTCATTTTAAATGGAAAGACTTTTTTTATTAAGTTTCTAAGCAATACTAAAATGTTTAAGAGAGTCATTTTTTTTTATGTGTGTGGTACATGGGATTGAATTCAGGGGCATTATACCTCTGAGCTACACCCTCAGCCCTATTTCATTTTTTATTTTGAAACAGGATCTCATTAAGTTGCCAAGGCTGGCCTCGAACCTGTGATTCTCTTGTCTGGGCTCCCAAGTACTGGGATTACAGATGTATAACACCACACCTGGCCATTACATTTTCATCTTGGGGGTTTACTGAGCTTTTTGAATCTATTTATTTATTTTGGGGTACTAAGGATTGAATCCAGAGGCATTCTACCTCCAAAGCTATACCCCCAACCCGATTTTATTTCTTACTTAGAAACAGTCTCACTGGGTTGCTGAGAACCTTGATAAGTTGCCGAGGCTGACTTAACCTGTGATCCTCCTGTCTCAGCCTCCCAAGTACTGGGATTACAAGTGTGTGCTACCATACCCAACTCTAAATCTATATATTTATGTCTTTTACCAAATGTGGAAAAACTTCAGCTGTGATTTTGTCAAAGTTTTGTTTCTCCATTCTTTCTGGGATCCCAGTTACAACTAAGTAAACATCATGGACTCTTCTGTAATGTCTAATATTTCTGTTAAGCTTATCCAGTGAATTTTTGTGTCAGTTATTTTATATTTCTAGTATTTCCATTTGATTCTTTTTTCCTGTGTGTGCATTCATTATGTGTATATTTTCCTTTATATCCTTAACCATAGTTACCAGAGCTGTTTGAAAATTCTCACCCGCTAATTCTAATATCTGGGTCATCTTGGGTCAGTCTTTGCTAGTTGTCTTTTCTCTGAAATAGATTTTCACATTTTCTTGGTTAGTGGAATTTTGGATTGTATTCTGAACATTGTGAATGATCTTAGAGACTCGTTTCTGTGATGTTCCTCTGGTCATGATGATGATGACGGTGATGTATGTGTGGTTAAGCAGATAGTTTACTTTGCTACTCAAAATTCAAAACGCAAGTCTTCAGTGGTGGGCAGCCACTGTAACCTCCATGCAGTTCTTTAACTTTATCTAGGCCCCTTACATCTGTGTCTCATGCAGGCAGAGTGAGGGTTTCTAGATACTCAGCAGTTTATGTACAGAATTTAGCCTCTCCCTCTGCTTCTCTTTTCTGTGATCTCTCACCCCACTTGCCAGCTGCTGTGTTCCCACTAAATTTTTTGCTCATCCAGTATGGTGTTGTCAAGGCCTGTCCTCAAGTAAAAAGACTTTTTTTTTTCAGTGAGAAACTCACCTAAATGCCACTCCTGCCTTCCTCCTCTGCTGCTTGTAGTCGCCCTTCAGTGTCTTCGGGTGTTTGTTGTGTGGTTGGTGCAGTTTCAGGCTAGAGCCTGCAGGAGGGTTGCTCCAGCAGGAGCACTGATAGGGAGGCTTGAGCGCAGGGCCACTTGGGAAACTGCAAGAAGTTTATTTTGAGCACAGGAGCTTTTTTTTTTTTTTTTTTGCGGTACTGGGGATTAAACCCAGGGACATTCTACCTCTGAGCTACACCCCTAGTCCTATTTTTTATTCTTTATTTTGAAATGGGGTCTCACTAAGTTGCAGAAGGCCTAAGTAACTGAGGCTTGCCACAAACCTGCGATCCTCCAGTCTCAGCCTTCCAAAGTACTGGGGTTACAAGCGTGCACCACCATGCCTGGCTGAGCAGAGGATCTTGAAGGCTGTGCTCAGGAGTTCAACCTTTATCCTAAAAGTGGAGGAGACACCATGAAGAAAGTGAAAAGACAGCCCACCAAAAGGGAGAGAATTTTTGCAAATCATGTATCTCAAAAGGGACATGTAAAGTGGGGCGTGGTGGCGCACACTTGTAATCCCAGTACTTGGGAGGCTGAGACCAGAGGATGCAGGTTCGTGGCCAGCTTCAGCTACTTAGTGAAGCCCTCTGCAACTTAGTGAGACCCTGTTTCTAAGTAAAGAAAAAATAGAACTGGAGGTGTAGCTTGGAGGTAGAATGCCTCCAGGTTCAATCCCCAGTACCTCAAAAAAAAAGAAAAAAAAAAAAAAGGGACATGTATCTAGAATATATAAAGAACGATTACACCTCAATCATAGAAAGATAAATAGCCCAGAGCTGAAAAATGGACAGAGAATCTGTGGTCAGTAAGCATAGGAAATGATGCTGAGCATCATTAGCTGTCAGAGACATAAAAATCAAAACCACAGTGAGGTACCACTTTATACCCACTAGGATGGAGAAATTAGATCCTTAGTACACTACAAGTGCAAATATAAAATGGTGCAGTCACTTTGAAAAAATATGGTGGTTCCCAAAAGGTTAAGCATAAAGTTATATGACCCAATTCATAATGAAAAAGAGTGGAGTACTGATACATATGATGGCAAGGGTGAGCCAGACATAAGAAGTCACATGTTGTATGATTCCAGCTACATGAAAAGTCCAGATTAGGCAAATCTATACACACAGAAGGTAGGTTAGTGGTTGCCAGAGGAGAAGAGAGGAAGGAATTAGGACTGATTATTAACAAGTCTGGTGTTTCTTTTGGGGGTGATGAGAATGTTCTGGAATTAGACAGTGATGATGATTGCAGAGCTACATGACTATATTGAAAATCATCAAGAGCCAAGCGTGGTAGTGCATGCTTGTAATCCCAGTACTTAGGAGGTTGAGAAAGGAGGATTGTGGGTTTGCGGCCAGCCTCAGCAACTTGTGAGGCCCTCCGCAACTTAGTGAGACCCTGATTCAAAATAAAGAATAAAATAGGGCTGAGGGTATAGCTCAGAAGTAGAATGCCCCTGGGTTCAATCCCTAGTACAACACAAAAAAAGAAAAAGCCATCAAATTATCTACATGAGTGAATTGTATGGCATATCAAAAAAGTTGTTATAAACAGAAGTAGGCTAGGTAGTTTCAGAATAGAGGACAGTCTTTTGGACTGAATAAGCTCAGCTTTCTCTGTGAGAGGAAGACCATTCCAGCCTCCAGGTTGGCTGAGGAGCTAAGACACACTTCTGGACAATTAGATGGCCTGAGGGGAATGCTGCTGACTGTAGGAGTCCAGGATTTGGCTGAGAGAAGTAAGGTGATCTGGATGCAGAGAGGTCTGTATTCATGGTGGAGCAGCCCAGAATATGAGGCAGCCAACCCTCCCCTTTCTTCCCATCTTCTTCTGTTAAAAGCTGGTGAGAAGATTGAGACAGGAGGATTGCAGGTTTGAGGCCAGCCTCAGTAACTTGTCAAGGTCCCTCAGCAACTTAGTGAGACCCTGTTTCAAAAATAAAAAATAAAATATGACTGGAGGTATAGTTCAGAGGTAGCATGCCTCTGGAATTCAACCTCCAGTACAAAAAAAAAAAAGGCTTGTGGGGAAAGCCCTTACATGGTTTTTTCTTTGGTATGTGTTCTCTTTCCTCAGATTGGGAAGGATCGGTCACTGAACTTTGACCCCTGCTGTATCAGCTACTTTACTAAAGGGGAGTACATTTTGTTGGGGGGCTCAGACAAGCAAGTATCCCTTTTCACCAAGGATGGAGTGCGGCTTGGGACTGTTGGGGAGCAGAACTCCTGGGTGTGGACGTGTAAAGTGAAGCCTGATTCCAACTATGTGGTAAGGAGAGGAGGTTGATTCTGATGGGCCCTTGAGGAGGCACTGAACAGCAGCCGTGTCAGCCACTTAGATCTGGTGCTCATTCCTGACAAAGGGAGGGCCCACTGCTTCTCTGCAGAGCTGGCAGTTGACAGTGCTCTTTCCCTGCAGGTGGTAGGCTGCCAGGACGGCACCATTTCCTTCTATCAGCTTATCTTCAGCACGGTCCACGGGCTGTACAAGGACCGCTACGCCTACAGGGATAGCATGACTGACGTCATCGTGCAGCACCTGATCACCGAGCAGAAAGGTAAGAGACAGGCCTGGCCTCTGCCTGGAAGACATGGGAAGAGGGGTAGGTTGAGAGAGCTCATGACAGGGGCATGAAATGACAAGGAAATGTTTCTCCTTGGCTTTTTTTTTTTTTTTTTTTTTTTGATGGTAGTACTGGGAATTGAAACCAGGGGCATCCTGCCTCTGAGCTACACCCCCAGCACTATTTTTAAAAAATTTTTTATTTTGAAACATGGTCTCACTAATTTGCAGAGGGACTCACTAAGTAGCAAAGGCTGGCTTAGACCTGTAAACCTCCTGTTTTAGCCTCCCAAGTACTGGGATTACAGGTATGTATCATCATGGCTTTCTCCTTGGCTTGTGTGTGTGTGGGGGCGAGTACTGGGGATTGAACCCAGAGGCATTCTACCTTTGAACCACACCCTCAGCCTGATTTTATTTCTTATTTGGAAACAGGGTCTCCTAGGTTTATGAGAGTCTCACTACTTGCTGAGGCTGTCCTCAAACCTGTGATCCACCTGTGTCAGCCTCCCAAGTACTGGGATTATAGGCTTGTACCACCATACCCAGCCTCCTTAGCTTTTTGAAAGCATATTCGGCCAGGCATGGTGGCACATGTACCTGTAATCCCAGTATTTGGGAACTGAGACAGGAGGATTACAGATTTGAGGCCAGCCTCAGCAACTTAAGCCCTCAGCAACTTAGTGAGACCCTGTTTCAAAATTAAAAATAAGCTGGGCGTGGTGGCACATCCTTGTAATCCCAGTACTTGGGAGGCTGAAACAGGATGATCTCAGGTTCGAGGCCAGCCTCAGCATTTGTGAGGTCTTCCACAATTTAGTGAGACCCTGTTTCAAAATAAAGAATAAGCCGGGTGTGGTGGCCCACACTTGTAATCCCAGCATTTGGGAGGAAGAGACCAGAGAATCCAGGTTCGCGGGCAGCCTCAGCTACCTAGTGAGGCATTCTGCAACTTAGTGAGACCCTGTTTCAAAATAAAGAATAAAAAATGGAGCTGGGGGTATAGCTCGGAGGTAGAATTCCCCTGAGTTCAATCCCCAGTAGAGATAGAATGCCCCTGGGTTTGATTTCTAGTACCAGAGAAAAAGAAGAAAGAAGGAAAGGGAAAGAAAGAAGGAAGGAGGGAGGGAGGGAGGAAGGAAGGGAGGGAGGGAAGGAGGGCAGGAGGAAAGGAGGGCGGGAAGGAAAAGGAAGAAAGACACATGTTAGACCACTGGGTCTTGAATTTTTTTTTTTGGTCAGGGGCATGGAGAATATAAATCTCTCTGAGGATATAACCAAAGTAATAAACCCTCTCTGTAAGAAAAAGTACTGACTCACAACATTTTGCAAATAACTCCCTGAGAAAAGGAAGGTGACTTATGACAAGTCAGAGCCAGGGTGGCCGACCTGCGTCTGCGTGAGTCTTTGTGGAATTTGGCCTCTCTGGTCAGAGTCGCTCGGGGGCGCTTCTCTCTCAGTTCAGTCTCCACTTGCCTCTTGTTGGGTCCTTTTGCAACAGACAAGCTGGGGCAGTGGGTGGGCACCAGCTCGGATAGAGGGTCAGGTTGCTATTGCAGTTGGTCCAGGTCCACCCAAGTAGCCATGCTGGTGAAATAGGCCAATAACCCCCTACCTCAGCTGTATTTGCATCCAGATGTGCAAGCCACAGCACACCGTGGGTGCCTTTGCATAGGGATTCAGATTGAGAGTGGTCTTGAGGTCCACACTGGCTTCCTTCAGTCCCCATTTGGGAGCACCTGTGTTTTGAGATTTCAGCTGTGTGGGAGTGTGACCCCTTGGGCAGCTCAGCAGTGTCCCTTCTGGGCCTACTTTTGTCCTACTTGGCCTGTAGGGAGACAGCATAGTGTGTCCCAGGATCGACATGTTCCTGTGGTTAAGGACAAGGGTGGGGAGTGGCAGGAGGTGAGGTCAGTCACTTAGGTGGGATCTTGGGGGCCATTAGTGCTGTGCAGGAGTTGAGATTCTTACTGAGCCAGCACTGGTAGCACTACAGGTTTCATTTTCCATCCCCAGTTGTAAGCTTTGGACCACAAAGATTGTATTGTATATAGCTTTGGATCCCAGTGCTCAGCAGAGCTGATTGTACATATTAGGCACTCCATAAAGAATTTTTAATGAGAGTATCTCACTTTAATTGCCAGTAGCATTAAGTAAATGATAGCTTTTAATTTCTCTGCCTTCTACCTTACTTAACAACCTTTTGCTAGAGCCTGATTTTTTTTTTTTTTCTTTTCCCTTTGACAGTTCGGATTAAATGCAAAGAGCTTGTCAAGAAAATTGCCATCTACAAAAATCGATTAGCGATCCAGCTGCCAGAGAAAATCCTCATCTACGAGTTGTATTCAGATGACTCCTCAGACATGCATTACCGGGTGAAGGAGAAGATTGTCAAGAAGTTTGAGTGTAACCTTCTGGTGGTGTGTGCGGACCACATCATCCTCTGCCAGGTGGGCAGCAGCCCATGCAGAAGCCGGGCTGACCTGCTTTATGCTCCCCCGTGGACAGGGTTAGACCCTATGGTTTTAAAAATGGGTCAGTAGAAAACATGTCCTTTTCCATCACACTCAGTGGCTGGTCATTGACTTTCGTTTTACTGGCAATGAGATGAATCAGCCTCTACTAGAAATATATGGTCTATAAACTAGAAAATACTTTTTGTATTGCAGAAGCACTTTGTCATACTGGATTAGATATATTTTAAAACATAACTTGGGCCGAGCATGGTGGCACATACCTGTAATCCCAGTACTTGGGAGGCTGAGACAGGAAGATCATAGGTTCCAAGCCAGCCTCAGCAACTTAGCAAGGCCCTTAGCAACTTAGTGAGACCCTGTTTCAAAATAAAATAGAGGCTGGGTGTGTTAGCTCATGCTTGTAATCCCAGTAGTTGGGAGGCTGAGACAGGAGGATTGCGGGTTCGCAGCCAGCCTCAGCTACTTAGTGAGGCCCTCTGCAATTTAGTGAGACCCTGTTTCAAAATAAAGAATAAAAAATAGGGCTGGGAGTTGGGTGTGGTGGCTCATGCTTGTAATCCCAGCATTTGGGAGGCTGAGATCGGAGGATCCACGTTCACCGCCAGCCTCAGCTACCAAGTGAGGCACTCCACAACTTAGTGAGACCCTGTTTCAAAATAAAGAATAAAAAATAGGGCTGGGGGTATAGCTCGGAGGTAGAATGCGCCTGAGTTCAATCCCCAGTACTGCAAAAAAAAAAAAAAAAAATAGGGCTGGGCGTGTAGCTCAGAGGTAGAAGCCCCTTGGTTCAATCCCCAGTACCACACAAAAAATAAATAAATAAATAAACACATAAATAAAATAAAATAGAACTGGGTATGTAGCTCAGAGATAGAATGCTCATGGGTTCAACCTCCAGTACCCCCCCCATAAAAAACCCTATAATTTGGTGTCCCACAAAATGAATAATTTTTTGATAATCACATACATATAAAAATGTATATCAGCTTGGTAATTAAGGGAGTTTTACTTCTTGAGGGATTTTTTTTTTTCCACAGAAAAGGATTTCTCAATTTATCTAGAAAGTATCTAGGTCAATGCCAAGAGAAGTTTGGAAAGACTTAGAGAGAAACCTAGTAGAGATGGATTAAGGTTCTACCTAGGCATGTTGGAAGTGATAAAGTGAAAGAAATCCTTTGAGAATCATGGTTGTGTAAAATAGTATAAAAATCTGTCTTAGGACTCTAGAACCTCAAGCCATTTAGAGGCACCACAAATTATAGGAAAGGTTGTGGCAAAGGTTGTACTTTTGGGTTCTGCCTCTGGCCCTGGAGGTCCATATTGAAGATGTGAGACCAAGTTGGGCTCCAGGGGGAAAGTGTGTGGGAGGGATTCACGTGCCAATCACGAGGACTAGCTGGGTTGGATGGATGGATACCCAGCACAGGTGTCTTTTACCCTCAGTGCAGGAAGACCACTTTGGGAGGGCTGGGAGCACTCGTGCTTTTGACTACTCATGCAGAGCAGGCTTGCTTTCCAGGAGAAAAGGCTGCAGTGCCTGTCCTTCAACGGCGTGAAGGAGCGGGAGTGGCTGATGGAGTCTCTCATTCGTTACATCAAGGTGATTGGTGGCCCTCCTGGAAGGGAAGGTCTGTTAGTGGGCCTAAAGAATGGACAGGTGAGTGTGCCCTCTTGTCTCCCACGAGGCTGGTGATCTGCTTGCAGACACAGGTGGCTGGTCTGGCAATGACCCTAGATGGGCAGGAAAGGGCGTGGAGGGCAGCCAGGAATTTACCTTTATGAGAACAGCCTCAGGCCAAAGACGCAGTGGCCCTCAGACTCACAATATACTCATGCTCTGCAGAGTTGGCGCCACGGCCCAGCCCCTGGGCCGCACGTAGAGTGGATTAGTGGGCTTAAGGTCACCCAGAAGCTGGGAGATTTGTTAGAGATGCAGCTTTAGTGGATTGCTGGAGAGGGAGGCAGGGATCGGTACCCGGGTCAGAGCCCTATTAGGCAGTGAATGGATTATGCAGTGTGTTCTAGCCTGTGTCCTAGACAATGCTGGCTCCTTAGGATTTTACTAGATGGTATGAGTACATGGGGCCCTTTGGGCAAATAGATGTGGGAAATATAGTTACACAAAGTTAAACAGATTTTGGTGTGTGTGTGTGTATGTGTATGTATTCTTTGCTCAAAAGAATAAAAAAAGTTCTATGTGGGCTACATAGAAATTTAAAAGTGAAAATATGACTGCATTAGCCTGAGAGCCAAGCTGTGTGGCAGATGGCTCGTGGCTGAGGCTTGTCAGGTCTTTGCTGGGGACGGAAGTTACGGAGCATGAGATCGGTGGGAGCTGTCAAAAACAGCAAAAGCAAAGTGGGGGAAGAGCCCTCGTGGTCAGCTGCCATGTTGAGCTGTGCGGTTGAGTGGGGGCTGCCAGGTCAAGTCAACCTGGGGTCATGCTCTTTCTTATTCGTGAGCCATGTGACCCTGGCTAAGTCACTTCACCTCTTCTGAGGCTTGGGACTTACAAATGAGAATAATCCTACATTTTTCACAGGGCTGTTAAAAACAGGGATGTCAGTAAATGGTAACTGCCATCAGCAGCATCGTCATTATTTTATACCAGATGTCTTGTCAGTGTTTATAGTAGCCTCTTTTCTGTTAGTTTGTGACTCACATCTTTGCTAAAGACATTTAACCCTGCAGTTGGAGTAATGTCATTAACAAATCTCCAGTCCAAGCAGACACTAAAGTGAGTTTGGCATGTCTCAGGCCTGTCATTACTTCGGTGACCTCCGATGAACCACATTTCTGGTCTCCTAAGGATAAGCCACCCCCTTTTCTTTCTTTTAATGAGTCCTTTTCTCCACACAGAGCTTCTGTGGAGTTAGTGGGAGTTGTTCTTGTAGAACACATGGGACTCCAGCAGCCTGGCAGTGTTCCAGGATCTGGTTGCCATGGTGACTCACACTTTCTCTCTGAAACTTCGCCAGATCCTGAAGATCTTCGTGGACAATCTCTTCCCCATTGTCCTGCTGAAGCAGGCCACAGCCGTGCGCTGCTTGGACATGAGCGCCTCCCGGAACAAGCTGGCCGTGGTGGATGAAAATGACACGTGCCTGGTGTATGACATCCACACCAAGGAGCTGCTTTTTCAGGTGAAGTCTCCAAAACACACCCTTTGATGAGTGACCCCCTCTAGCTTCCTGTCCCTGCAGGAGGCGCTCCCCCTCTGGTCCAGGCAAGTCTCTGGGAGGAGCTGTGAAGTATATAGGGGCCCAGCACAGATGTAGGCCTGGACCAGCTTCTTTCAGCTTTGGTTCCCTTGCCAGTAAGATAGGCGTGTAACACCTTTCTCACATGTTTGCTGTGAGCAGTGAATGAGGTGAGGATAAAGAGTCAGATGGGTTAATGTGGCGATGATTCTCCTGCAGAAGTGAGTGGCTCTGCTCCTGGAGGCCTGCCTGTTTCTGTGCGTGACCTAAAGCACAGTAAAAACGATCTGTTTTGTCATCTGAAAGGAGGGGAGGGATGGCTGGAAGCCCACCTTTTTACTTATTTCACAAGGATGCCAGACAAGCCAACAAATTGGGAGCAGTTTGGAACTTTTGAGCACTAGGCATTGTTTATGCATCATTTGGTTCTGTGGCTGGAACATGTGTGTCACTGGAGGAGAAAGCCCAAAGGCTTCGTGCTCCGCGCCTGGCTGCTTTCTGCTGGATTCGGCCACTCTTTGCTTCTGTAGGGACGGTTTGTAGAGTGAATGCCCCCCAAGGTCAGAACCTCTCCTTGCCGGTTCCTCAGGCACTGCAGGTTTCCAGTGTGACAGGCAGAGCTAGGTGCCCTCAGCAGGGACCTCCTTGTCCTTGACAACAGTCTGGAGGGTGGGCCCCCTGGAGTCGGAGCTGCCTCTGTCAGTCAGACAAGGTTACTTGGCTGCCACTAGGTGACTCCCAGTTAATATCAGCTCACGTCACAGAGGATGCAGAATAAATGAGGGGAAAGAAAGGGGACCGCTATCACCTTCAGACTGACCTGTGTGCAGGTCTTGCTTGCCTCACTTGCTGTGTGATCTTGAACAAGTCTGTGGATCTCTCTGAGCCTCAATTCTCCTAATCTCTAAAATGAAACTAGTAATCCCTCCTTCACAGAATTGCTACAGGAATAAGCAAAATACCAAAATGCCTCTCTCACTGCTGGCACAGAGTGGGTCCTTCCCCCAGCCTCACTTCCCCGAGCACTGGCTGTGCTGTAGGGCGCTCAGCAGGCCTCTGCTCTGCTGCGCACCTCAGCTGGGGCCATGTGAGAGTGGAAGGTGTGCGTCCCCCAGGCCCCACTGGAGGCCAGGACGTGGGTCCAGCCTAGATGTTCCCAGTAGTTCTCATTCAACTACTGTCTCTTTTTCTCCTTCAGTGCCTTTGTGCCTTTTAAATGAAAACAGCTGCATTTTTTTTTTAATCCTTATAAAAGTGATTCATGGACCTTGGGGCTCCAGGGCTGAGTAGAACAAGAATGGCACAAGGTGGCCCCCAGGGTGACTGTGTTTTTACAGTGTGTGAATTGTAAATGCAGAGACAATATATTATTTTCTAATTTGCAAAAGAACTCACTATTCTTTTCTTATTCTAAAAAAACAATAGGTAGTCATGACAAATAAAAAAAAAACTTCAGTAGCTGGGCATGGTGGTGCATGCTTGTAATCCCAGTACTTGGGAGGCTGAGACAGGAGGATTGCGAGTTCGTGGCCAGCCTCAGCTACTTAGTGAGGCCCTCCGCAACTTAGTGAGACCCTGTTTGAAAATAAAGAATAAAAAAATAGGGCTGGGGGTGGAGCTCGGGGGTAAAATGCCCCTGGGTTCAATATCCAATACTGAAAACAAAGAAAATTAAAAGCATACACCTGGAAACAATCACTGTTAATCCTTTTGAATATATCCTGTTCAATCTTCTTCATGTGATGTGTAGAGATGCATCTTTTTTTTTTTTTTGCTACCTCTGAACTATATGCCCAACCCTATTTTTTAATTTTTTTTTTTTTTTTTTTGGCGGTACTGGGGATTGAACCCAGGAGCATTCTACCTCCGAGCTACACCCCCAGTCCTAGTTTTTACTCTTTATTTTGAAACAGGGTCTCACTAAGTTGCAGAGGCCTCACTAAGCAGCTGAGGTTGGCTGAGAATCCGGATCCTCCTATCTCAGCTCCCAAGTACTGGGATTATAAGTGTGTGCCTCCACGCCCAGCTTATTTTTTTAATTTTTATTATTTTTTTTAATTTTTATTTATTTATTTATTTATTTTTTTGCGGTACTGGGGATTGAACTCAGGGGCATTCTACCTCCGAGCTATACCCCCAGCCCTATTTTTTATTCTTTATTTTGAAACCGAGTCTCAC